>WEKX01023583.1:1538-67425 GCA_013390025.1 Pitta sordida
ACTTGGAGATTTCAGGGTCTCAACCCCTGATACTGTAAAAAACAAAGCAGACAAGCATGTCACCTGTTGTAACATTTCCTCCCACACTCCTCCACTTTTCCTCCAAGGACCATCCATTCTGTGGTGCAGGAGTCTCAGACTCAGCAGAGCTGAGGTCCGATCCTTAGTGCAGACGGTTTGGGCCTTTGTTATCTTAGCTTTGGCAGCCCTGACTCCAAGTCTGTGCAGATCCAGAAAACACCTGGATCATGTCTTTGGTGCTGCCCAAGGACAGTGAATGCTTCACTGTTTGGTGGCTTGGGCTAGTCCTCTTCAGTGCCTGAATGAGCCTCCTGGGACTGGAGGAGATCTAACAGGCACTGGCTGACCTGGGCCACGTGCAGCTCCATTAAGGGCATGGCCAAACCCACAAGGGCTTTTAAATTCCTTCTTTGGCCTCTCCTACGATTTATTAAAGTGCTGGCTAGATAAAAATTGGAAAGGTTTCTATCAACCAGAGATTTAGGTCTCACCTTCTGCAGCACACTTCAGATCGTGAGCATCTTCCAACAGGTGTTGTAGGGTACTGGCAAAACCCATAAGTGCAGTATCCTCCTTTCTGTCTGCAGGCAAATCGACTTCCTGTTTCCATGAGGAAAGATACACACAGAACAATTAAAGTGCCAAGCTGGGAGGGCAGTGTGTGCTTCACTAATGGTGACGCTCCCTGTGCATTTCACGCCAGGAGATGTGCTCAGCTCAAACAGCTCCCCACGGACACATCTTCAAGAACAAGGTGTCTCATGCAAAGAACTCATTCCCTCCTAAATTTGATATAGACAAGAGCAGAGAGTGGGAAAGATTTATGTGACCTCAGAGGGAAAGTCCTTGCCCAGCCCTTGCAGGGATCATGCTTTCAGGTAACCCACCAATGCAAACATCCTTTGGGGCTCTCTGTCATCCCTTGACAGGGCAAGAGACCATCCAGTGGCATCCAAACGGGAGTTCAAGCCTGAATACAACCCCATTCCTGAACTACAGAAGAAACTACGCTTCTACTACCAGAGGCTCTTTCTACCCCAAGTCGGTACCAGGTTGGAAAGTCTCTTGAGAAAATCCATTTTCCCCAAACCGTGTGACATTTGTATCTCCCCAAAAACCATGGTCACTTACCAGGACATGGAAAACCCCAGTGATGGGGATTCAGACCTCTCCCCCAGGCTCCCCACATCCCCTCTCACCTGCAGCACCCTGGACCAACAGGAGGAGCAGGGGGAAGAGCAGGTACAGGATCTTCATGGCTGATCCACCTCTCCCGGCTCTTCACAGGGCTGCACAGGGGACACCAAGGCAATGAGGACATGGAGGAGCCCAGCGGGTGCAGAAGCCTCAACCAAATTGCACAGGGGCTGCCTCCAACCACAGCACAGAAGGTTTCCTCTACCTTTCTCTTAAGAACAATTCTTAGGTCTCTGTCACTCTGTAAACCTTGAGAGCATGTCATGATATGTCAGTCTCTGGGAAATCGATTACCTAAGATGATCCTTTACCAATAACTTTCTCTAAGATCTTCCATAGTTATCTCCCAGTAAACAGACTGCATATCTAAACCCAATTCTAGTCAAGTCAACTAAATAAAGACTGCCTTTGCCCAACAAAGAAGTCCTGGGATCTCTGCTGCAGTATCAAGGTACATTTCCAGTCCCACATAGACTTAGGAAAGCCTGGTATCCCTTTCCACGTGTTCTGGGCTGTGAGACTCACATGAAGACATTTATTCTGTTTCCCAGCCTGCTCTGATGGCCGGATAACACACCTGGATACTTCCAGCAATTTCTCATTTAGATGAGTCTACAGAGATGGGCTTTCATTGAATCACCTGAGTGGGCTGGTTTTGCACAAAGAGCCCCCAGAGTCACCTACCTGACAAAGGTCGTGCTGTTCAGGCAGCCACAGAACTCCTTGTGTCCAGACACCTCTGGGCTCAGGGAATGCTGCTTTGCCCACAACACCCTGGTTTTCTACCACTCCTGGTGGGTGGGATGGGCACATCTCACTGCTGACACAAGTCCCCTTGGCCAACCAGAGAGGGACCCATCTGTGTGGGGGTGCTGGGGCTGCCCCTGGTCCCTCCCTGCTGCAGGGCCAGAGGCTGAGGGGCCTCCTGGGGCTGTTGCAATAATTCATCACCGTTATCCTCATGCAACACCTCTTGTGACACCGGGCTGAGCAGGAGCTGCCTGGGATGGGCAGAGCAGCCTGGTGGGTGCTGAGAACAGCTGCAATGAGGAAAGGCTTTTTTCCCCTGTCATTTCAGAGATCCTGTAATTACCCAGGTAGCTTGAGATGTGCAAAGGAAATAGAAATATTCTAAACCAGCTCGCCTTCATGCAGTGAGAAAATACTTTACCTCTCATTTCACTTCAAGAGATTTGCATCAGTTGTTTGCAAGTAACACGGAGAAGAGGAAAGATCATATTCTAACAAATTAGAGAGTCTTTCTTGCCCTCTTTCCTTTCTCCTCTCTCTGTCTGCCCCTTCCAACCCTTTGTCTGACTGTACACAACATCATCGGAGTGGCTCGAGATGCTGTGGGCCAAGGAGCCCCTGGGGCTTCTTCCCTGAACCAGTCTGATGTCACCACTTGTTCTCCTACACACCCGTTCATGGACACACAGAGCTATTGAACCACTGAGGACCTCAATCCTGAGGTTTGGTTTTGCGAACAGGGACAGGCCACTGCCTTTGGTGGAGCAGAGCAGAACCCACAGCAAGGAGAGCTGCAGCACATGGAACAGCACACGGAGGAGTGTCACGAACAGGCTGTGTGGGCATGACCATGCAGATTCGAGGGATTCATGTGCACAGCTGTGCACATGAAGGGACAAGGGTTTTTTGAGACAAGGGACAGCTGTGACTGGCAAGAACAGGGCAAGAGTCTCACTTTTGAAAGGGAACAACTGTAGAGCAGTTCCATGACATCCACAGCAAACACCTTGGTCCAACAGGCACTGAAAGGCTCAGTGTACTCACTCCAATGACAGGGACACACACATTGGTGACCCCCACCATCCCCACGTGCTTCTCCTGCCACCAACACACCTTGGCCACCCCCAGAGCCAGCAGGCACAGCACACCCTCCATCACAAGCACATGGACACGTCCACCCATGCAATGCCAAAATGCTCATCTTTATTCAAGCTGGGAAAAGCAGCCTCTGCCCCAAAGACACCACGTCTGGGATGTGATGTCTCCAGCCCAGCAGCACCCAGCAGCAGCAGCTGCCACTCCTGCTGTCACTGCAGCAGCTGGGGACAGCAGGGGTAGGGAGGGGAGAGGACATCAGCAGATGGATCCAGAAGCCAGAAGCGAGAGGGATGTCCTGCTTGGATATTTCAGGGTCTCAATGCCACATTCTGTAGAAAAAAAGCAGACAAGCATGTCACCTGTTATTACTCTCTCCCACCTCCCCTGCAAGGACCATTCAGTCTGTGTTGGTCAGCTGAGACTCAGTCTCAGCAGAGACGAGGTCCAGAGCCAAGACCTGTAATTTGGACTTGGATTATCTTAGTGGTGGCAGCCCTGACTCCAAGTCTGTGCAGATGTAAGAGTACCTGGATCATGTCCTCAGTGCTGCCTAAGGACAGTGAATGCTTCACTCTTTAGTGTCTTGCACAAGCCCTCTGCAAGGCCTGAATGAGCCTTCTGGTACTGGAGGAGTGCAGAGAGGCACTGGCTGGCCTGGGTCTCCTGCAGCCCCTCTCAGTGTAAGTCAAAGCTCACAAGGGCTTTTCCCTTCTTTCTTTGGCCTCTCCCACAAGGTATACATCAGGAGATTGTTTAACACAAAACAAATTTGTGACAGATCTTCGTGCGGACAAAGGAGGAAACTCTTTCCTCTGCTAGGGAAGGGATCCAGACCTTATCTTTTGCAGCACACACTATAGAGTGTACATCTTCCAACGGGTCTTTCAGGGAAATGGCATCTCCCGTAAGTGCAGCGTCCACCTTGTTGTCTGCATCCAGCTGCATTTCCAGTTTCCATGGGGAAAGAGATGCAGAGAACAATTAAATCAATAACCTGAGAGGGCAGTGTGTGGTTGCAAAAGGCTAGTGCTCCCTATGCATATCAGGCCATTAGATGGGCTCAGCTTCAACATCACCACAGCATAGATGAATAACAGGGCAAAAACTCATTCATTTGGCTGGAGCCAAAACCCAAACCCCTTCCTCATACACAGAAGAAGCCAAGTGTCTATTTCCAGGGGCTCTACTCACCCTAAAGTCTGTGTCCTCACTGGACAACCATCTTTTTCCTCAATCCCCACCTACCTTCGTATCACTCCTCTTCCCAATTCCCCTTTTCCCTTCTCACCTGAGGCACCCTGGACCAACAGGAGGAGCAAAGGGAAGAGCAAGTACAGGATCTTCATGGTTGATTCGTCTCTCCTGGCTCTTCACAGGACTGCAGAGGGGACACCAAGGCAATGAGGAGTGGCACTGTGGTTCACCAAACTGCAGAGGGTTTGCCTCCCACCACAGCACAGGGTGTTTCCTCTACCTTTCTCTTAAGAACAAGTTTTTAGGTCTGTGCCAATCTGCAAACCTTGACAGTATTCCAGGTTGTCTCAGTATCTGAGAAATTGTTTACCTAGGCTGATTCTTTTCCAGGAGACCCCAGAGTTACCCACCTGATGAAGATCTTGGTGTTCAGGAAACGACAAAGCCAACAGGAATCACTCGTGTTCAGATGCCCTTGGGTCCAAGGAGCACGTTTTTGCCCCAAACACTCTGTTTTTTATCATTGGTGGTTGTGGGGACAAGCACTTATTCCTGTTGACACAAGTCCCCTTGGCCAATAAGAAATCCATTCATCTGTGTGGGGGTGCTGGGGCTGCCCCTGGTCCCTCCCTGCTGCTGGGGCAAAGGCTGAGGGGCCTCCTGGGGCTGTTGCAATTGTCACCGTTATCCTCATGCAACACCTCTTGTGACACCCTCCCCACAAATGTGGTTCAGCAGAAACAAAACTTTGTGTCAAGGTATGTAAACTAAGGGAAATTAGTGAAGGAAAGTGACTAGGACTTATTAGGCCTTGGAGATGTGGACTTGATCTAGAGAGTTTGTGGATTTATAGGAATTCTGTGATGTTTCAGAAAGGTAAAGATCAAGGTGGCTCATGAAGGAATTGGTCATTAGATAGAAAGAAGCAGCAAGGCATTCCCTGTGGCACGTCTTGTTGTAAGGCTCATGTAACCATGGCCATGCCCTATATCTGATCACCCTAATTTGTCCTGTGTTCCAAGTAAACTTTATTTCTAACCTTTTATTTGTACCAACAATCTGTCTCTGGTGTGTTTCCATGATTGTTCAGTCCTCCAGAAAGCTTCAAGCCATAGCGCTGCGTATGGGAGAAAATACCAAGAGTTCTGGTCCATTGCCCAGAGAGACTAAAGCTCTGGGAGCTGGATCCTGGAGACAACAGAGGGGCTTGAGATATGTCAGGGACACAGGGTCTGGTGTCATCTATCAGAAAGATGCATAGAATCCTGGAGTAGTTTGAGTTAGAAGAGGCCTTAAAGATCATCTCACTCCAATGCCCTCCCATAGGCAGGGACACTTTCCACTAGGCCGGGTTGCTCAGAGCCCCATCCAACCTGGCCTTGATGCTTGATGGGGACACTCCCCAAGCATCAGCCTGTAGAATTAGGATCGAGTGTCCATTTTTTTGTGGATGTGAGGGTCTTGGGAAGTTTGGTACCAGGCTCAGCGTCAGTCCAGGTACAGCACAGCTGGGGACTGCTGTTTATGGTGTGGAAAGGTTTCCAGTCCATGCTGCAGAGAGGTCAGGACTGGGGCCATCCCTGGCCAGGGAACTTGCTTTGGACCTAAGGATCATATGTTTGACCCTATAAGAGCTGCAGCTTGGTGCAGCTGATCCAGACCTGCACTTGGACCCATAGCTGACATCCTGGCCTGGCTTTAGCCTATCCCCAGAGAGATGCCCGAAGCCCCAGGCAAAGGCTGTTGGCCTCCCATGTCTGCCCTATTCCCTGGTGGGGACCATTGGGATGTCCCTTGCCCTGTCATCCCCCATGGTTACTGACCCATGGCAGTGGAGGGGCTACTGAGCTGAGCATTAAGGATCTGCCTCAAGGATCATGCACAATGCTGACCCATCTGAGCTCCTAACTGAGCACCCCTCCCATCCCAGCACCAACCCTCAACTCAATCCCAAGCTCCTGAGAAGCCCCATGGCACAGCCATCAGCCCCTATTTTCCCTGGAAAAGAGTGATTTCTCCCACTACCAGCTTGGAGAGAGAGTGGATGATGGGATGGTGTTTGTGGACCCATGTCTATCAGGAATTCTCTGCCCTGACCTGCACACAGAGGAAAGAAATGCACACTGAGGACACACGAAAGTCTTGGCAGTGGGAATGCAAACCACAGCCTTGTATTGGGGACACTGGGATAAGGGATTCCTGTGGGATCATGGTCTGCCTGTCCAGGGTTGTAGCTGCTCCTCGGTGCCTCCATGCAACATTGTCCCGACCACACAGTGAGGGCACAGCCTGGTCTCAGAGGGCTGCTCAGGGATTCATACCAGGGATTCAGGAGTCCATCAAGGATACCATCGCCTGCAGGAGGAAAGGTCTGGCACTGCCTGTCCCAGCCAGGGCAGCAGTGAGGGCTCAGGGATATCCCCATATCCTTGGGCTTCATATTCCCTCCCTTTTTTCTCTGGCTGCCTCACCTCTAACCCTAAGAGGCAGCAACCTGAGCTCTCTGGGCAGCCCTGAACTTACATGCGACAGCAGAACTCTTGCTCAGAGCAAAGGCCAACGCGACCGATCCCAGGAGGGCAGGACAGGGGAGAGCAGAAGCCCCCGCGGCGCTCACATTCCTGGTGGGATGCTCGAGCCAAAGACAACCCTGCAGAGCACAGAAAGAGGAGACCTTCGGGACAACCCTGCCAAGATTCTGAGCACAGTCCCAGGTCCCTGCATGGCAAACGTTAGCCCAGCCCTGCCTCTCCCCTGCCACAAGTGATGTGCAGCAGAAATCCAGGTGAAGTTTATGGCACTTAGATGGGAGACACTCACTACCACCTCTCAGCAGGCTCTAGGAGGTCCTCATAACTGCTGCCTCCCTCCTAGAACAAGGGAGCAATCCAGAGGTGGAAGCAGGGTCTGCCTTTGTCCCTCGTCCTCTCCAGCAGAACTGCTGTGCCCAGAGCTGCTGCCTCAGAACAGCAAGGGCTAGAAAGTATGGAAAGGGTATCAAACCCTAGTTTGTCGAGGGCAACAGCTGTACTGGAAGGACTCAGCTCTGGTCCCAACTGCAGAACCTGCAGCAGAAGCCTTTCCTTAAAGGTACTGGGCGAGAGGGACCCCAGGGAAGACGGCACAGCAAGCAGGGGAACTCACCTATGTCTCATCATCTCAGCTGGCAAATCCCCCCTACAAAATACTGACAAAGGACAAACCCTCCACATCCTCCTCCACATTTCTTACCTGTCACTCCCTGGAGCACCAGGAGGAGCAGAGCACAGAGGACAGGCAGGATCCTCATGGCTGGCAGTTGCTGGCAGGGGCACAGCTGTGGGGAGAGAAGAAAGAAGGCAGAGATGATTGGGATCGTCCTTGCCTGTGCGTTTTGTGGCACCTGCATGGGAACAGAACTGAGAAGAGGGAATGTGACCAGCCTCTGGTGGGAGGATGACCTTGACAGCCCAGGGGTAGGAGCTCCCGGAGCCTCTCAGCTCCCGGCGGCAGCAGCAGCAGTTTAGTCCCAGCCAGCTGGTCTCTTCACGTATCACAGCGTCCCTTGGGATGGCTGACACCTCAAAATATCCAGCCCAAAAGCTCCTTTTCCTGTTTCTTCCCTCAAGAGAGAAAAAGAAGCATTGTTGCCTTCTTCTGACACCTCTGAGAAGGATTCCTAGGCCACCAGCCCGGGATCTTGTGTCATCCCACCTTGCGTAAGGGCCGTTCGGTGCCGCGGTTTGCTGGACACCTCTTGGGACACACAGCACTCCTGTTCGTTAGACCTTGGCCAGCAATCAGCTTTCACAACACAAAGGAGCTCTGTCCTCCTCCTCCCACGTGCGGCGTCCTCTCTATGCTTCACTTGAAAATAACTGGGAAGATGCCACATGGGATGACATCGCTCTCCAACTGGCAAGTCCACGAAGGACAAGCTTTAATTGTGGCTTTGTTTTGCAGATTTTGCTGTATGTAACCCTTTACTGGTTCTCAGCATGTTGATGGTGCATCTTCATGTATGTTTTCAACCTTGTTGCAGATTCATCCAGGACATGTTTATATAAGTGTGTGGATGTATATTAAAAATACACTTATGTAAAATAATGTATATTCCCTGAGCAGTTGCATGAATTATAGAATCATGTAATAGTTTGGCTTGGAAGGCATCTTTAAGCTCTTCTTGTTCCAACCCCTTGCCATGGGCAGGGATATCTTTCACTATCTCAGGTTGCTCCAAGTCCCGTCCAGCCTGGCCTTGAACACTTTTGGGGATGGGATATCCACAGTTCCTCTGGAAAAATCATGAATATACCTTTGATCCCAACAGCTCATCATATTTCATTGCTCTTTTCTGCCTCAATTTTTCTTCCCAGGGAGGCGAACTCTACAAACTATTTCCAGGTTCGTATGTGGGGACTCACTGTTACACTGCCATGGCAGTCAGAGGACTCAGGAAAGCTTTTTATATCCTCCACCAATCCAAAACTGAACTTGTACATGTGTTAAACAGCAATGGCACCGAGGTGTAGTTAATTACTACCTTAATGAAGCTCTGCAACTATCCTGACCACTGGATGTAGCTGCTCCCAGCCCACTACCTCCTGCAGCTCTGATTCTATGACAGTACAGCAGATATAAAAAACAAGTGGGATGAGCCCTTTTCCTTCTTTCTGGCTCTAGCTGCAGGATCAGCATGGCACCAGGAAAAGTGACAGTCCTTGCCTGTCCACAGCAGGTTCTGCTCCATGCCTGGGTTTTGGATTTCCTCTTCCAATGTTTGGAACAATACTCAGGATCCTCCCAGCTAACAGAAGCTGGGGATTTCAGCAGTGGAAGTTGACAGCTGGAGGACCTTTCTTTGTTCCATCTTGTCTGTGTGATCCAGGCACTGCAGAAATGGTGGCTGACAGCAGCCATGTGTTTGGAAGAAGCAGAGGAGACACAAAACTACCCATTAGATTGGTCCAGTACTTCACCAAGAGACAGACTTACCATCAGTTCTTCCATCCTGAAACAAGAAAACTACTAATTCCACAGCCCACTTCTAAGGAAATGTTATTTCTGAATACTGTGATTACAAGGACACTGAAAGCTGATCACCTCCCATGCCATCTTGGACTCGTGCAAGCCAACACTAAATTAGACTGTTCCTGAGGCCAATCACCTCTATCTTATTTCTGGGTATTTCCTCCAAGCTGTGTATGGGAACTGGTCCACCCTATTCACACCCAATCCCTCTCTGAAGCCTTGTGTGGGCTCACCCTGAGGTCAAGCTGAGATCACACGTCGCTGTTCTGACCCACATTCATCACAGAATTGTTTGGATTGGAAGGGACTTAAATCCCATTCCATGCAAACTCCCTGACATGGGCGAGGACACCTTCCACCATCCCAGGTTGCTCCAAGCCATGTTCCACCCGGTCCTGAACATTTCCAGGGATGGGGCAGCCACAGCTTCTCAGGGCAACCTGTGCCAGGGCCTTACCACTCTCACATTTTGAAAGAGGGCTGCTGAGGCACTGGAGTGAGCAGATCTCCTATTACTGACATCTTTTTTCCATGAAACAATGTCCTCTCTCAGGCTTGCACAGCGGGAGAGGTGCTGTGCTAAAAGAGTGACAGCAGCACCATTGCCAAGAGGTCGACACAGTGATCTTAATGGACCCCTTCCAACTCAGGGTATTCTCTGACTCTGTGATTAATTTGTATGCAGTAGAATCCTAGAGGCACAAAGTGATTTTTCTTGGTCAGTGAATCCACTGAGGTCTTGATGTGTGTCTGAAATGAGAACTACCTGCTGCACACCCTTTAATCTGGCCATAGCAAGGACAGTCCTGCTCTGTCAGTTCTGGTTCTACCTGTCTGGTATTTTCTATTCCATCCTCAGAAACATCTCCGCTTTCTAGGAAGAGCTGTGAGATGAATCTGGAACGGGTTTCCCAGAAAAGTTGTGGGTTACCCATCCCTGGAAGTGTTGGAGGCCATGATGGTCAGTGCTTGGAGCAACCTGGTCTAGAGGAAAGTGTACCTGTCCTTGGCAGAGGGGGATTGGATCTCGATAATTTAAAGGTCACTCAAATCCAGATGATTCTATGAATTTTGACATAGACAGAGTGCTGGGGTGATGGAATTAGGGTAGGAAGCAGGGAGGAGATGGGGAGTATGGATCCTAGGGGCTGAGGTCTCAGCCTGTACTTCACTCTAAGCTGGCTCTTGAAGCCATTCCCAAGTCATAAATGCAAGGGCAGCTATTTGTGGTGGTGAGATAAAGCATAATGAGACTATATTTTACATGATGCTGGCTCCAGACACTGTCTCCAGAGCTAAATCTAAAATAACAAGGGCTGAATCCTTTCCACAAGGTCCTCAGTCCTTGAGCAAAACATCTTGTGCCATTCCAGTTTGTGAAAGAAACACCTTCTGCGGATTGTGCAAAACCTCATTAGGACATAAACTGTAAATTGCTGGTCTGGTTCCACTTGGCAACTTCCTCAGGTTTCCATCCAGGGGAATCCCTGGGAGGCAGCCGTTGGCCCACTTTCCTGCCCTTCACAAGGCTGTGGTTTCAATGGTGGAAGAGTGACTTGCAGAAACATCTGCTTTGAACAGGTCCAGGAATTGGGGAAGCTCGATCTGTTTAGTCTGGAGAAGACTGAGAGGGGATATCATTAAAAAATATAAATATCCCCAAGGTGGGTACCGAGAGGATGGTGCCAGAGCATTTTAAGTGGTACCCAGTGACAGGATGAGGAGCAACAGCCATAAACTAAAGCACAAATTCCATCTCAACATGAGGAGGAGCTTCTTTCCGCTGAGGGTGGCAGAGCACTGGAACAGACTGCCCAAGGTGGGCAGAGACAGGAGCTCACAGAGCAACCTGCAGCTTCAGAGTTTCCTATCAGGGTCCAAGGCAGGACAGGATGAACCTCTTAGAAGTGATCAAAGTCACAGGGGTATTGGCCTCTTGTACATTGTCTCAAGAAATTATGTCGTAGGTCTAAACTCCAATCTCCTGATTTGGAACTGCAGCAAATATAAATTTTGCAGATTTACTCACTAATTTATATCAGTCAAAATAACCAAAGGTAAAACCAGGCTTCAAATTATGAATTTGTCTCGTTCAGTGTGTCTTTAGTTCTTATAATGAAATGAGATGCTGTTTTCAGGTCTAAAAGCTCTGGACCCAGAAGTGGGAACTCAAAATTTTCAGAGCCGAGGTGGTTTGAAACATCACACTGGAAAAGACTTTTGTGCACCCTATGGAAACAGTGACTGTCGTGGTTTGACCCTGGCTGGATGCCAGAGATTCGCCCACAACCTCTTCCCGAGGAAAACAACACGGAAAAAGGTTTATGACAGGCAAAGCAAGGCAAGCTACAAGTAAGGATTTAAGTGAGTTAATAAATAAAGTGAGTTAATAAATAAAGGATTTATTTATTAACTAACAAGATCAGAGTTTAATGTGAGAAGCATCATTTAAAGGCAACCTTTTCCCCCCCACCCCTCCTTTCTTCTTACAACAGACTTCATATTCCCTCTTTTCTCCAGGAGACAGAGGGGGAACAGGGATAGGGGAAAAGCCAGGCAAGCTGGTGTTTCTGACCAGTTTGAGGGTAGGAAACCATCTCTCTGCCTTTTNTGGAACCCTTCCTACCCTCCTCCAGCCAGCCTGGCTATGCCTTCATGGCTGCTCAGCTTCTCCCGGGCTCCTCTCCGGCCATCTACTTTTCTGTTACTACTTTTTTTCCTTCTCAAATATGTTATTCACAGAGGTGTCTCTATCTGCTCCATGACCTTGGTCTCCATGGCAGCGATGGAGGCCCAGGCAGGAACTGTTAGCCCCCCTCGCTGCCAAAGGAAAAAAAAAACCACCCAAACTAGGACAGTGACTTATCCCAGTTTTAATCATGGCAAAGGATTCCCAGCAGGCATTTGTGGAGAACATTTCCACTCACAGTATTCACTCAATCAGCAACACAAGGGGGGAAAACATTTTGGCAAAGTAGGTATTCTTGGTAAGTTTAGCCTGATTTCAGAATTCTTGGTTAAATTTCTAAATGGAAATAGAACTTCCAGAGAAATGAATGACACCACCACACACAGCAGCCATACAACCTCCCCAGTTCTTGCTTTTATTGAAAGAAAAACGAGAAACCCTTGATGACAACAATTCCCTGAATCCAACGATGCCACAAGGGACCATTCCCGGAGATTCTACACAATTTGCCACACTACAACCTACAGAAAAAAAAAGACTATTTCAGGATTATGATGATGAGGAAAATCACGTTACTCAGGACTCAACTGAAAATTTGGGGAATCATTTTTGCCCCACTTAAATCCTAAACTTACCATCTACAACAATTTAACCCAAAGGGACACATTCCCAGGTAATCATTGCCACGAGGACATTTCCCACGGTGGCAGAAAGTCCCACGATATCCACATTCCATGTAAGGCTTTATGGGCTTTGCCAAGCTTCTACCTTAAAACGTAAACAAACAAACAAATGAAACCAGGAGGCAGTTGTTTCTGTCATGGGTTTGCATTTTGCTTCCTCAACGGAGGAGGTCTCTGGACGGAACAACCAAATAAATGCTTTAATTCCTTCTTCTGATGTAAGAACTGTGTTACCAAGCCCAGGAATCCTTCAGGGACTCAGATTTTAGAGACAGACACCAGAGACCTGATAGAAAACAGTAAGTGGGCACTTAGAAGCTCTTAAAATCTTGTAGGTCACAAATAAGGAGAGATGCACCAGCTCAACTTTGAGGGTCCCCCTTCTAGAAAAAAGAGGGAGAGAGGTCTTTGACATGTACAAATAGTGATAGGACAAAGGGGAATGTTTTTAAACTAAAAGAGGAGGGATTTAGATTAGGTTTTAGAAAGAAATTCTTCCCTGTGAGGGTGGTAAGACCCTGCCACAAGTTGCCCAGAGAAGC
The DNA here is from genome assembly GCA_013390025.1 of Pitta sordida. Taxonomy (NCBI): domain Eukaryota; kingdom Metazoa; phylum Chordata; class Aves; order Passeriformes; family Pittidae; genus Pitta; species Pitta sordida. Next base: position 14,723 of record WEKX01023583.1, read on the forward strand.
TGTGGCTGCCCCATCCCTGGAAGTGTCCAAGGACACATTGGATGAGCAACCTGGGATAGTGGAAGGTGTCCCTGTCCTTGGGAGGGGGGTGGAACTGGGTGAGCTTTAAGTTCCCTTCCAACCCCAATATAGATTTGGCCTATTTTCCTCCCTTTTAATGCCACCCATCCCTCAAAACAGGTCCTGGTGCCCATACATGGAAAAAGTCATGTAATCCGTCAACACATTTTGATGATATGTGTGAAGATTTGTTGCAGGAGGCAGCGTGGCCACATGCCAAAGAAGACAGAATACCTTGGTAAAACACCAGAATCCCCCTTGTAGTCCCTCATCTTCATTTTTACCTTACCTGCAGCTCCGTGAAATGCCACCAAGAGGAGAACAAAGAGAAAAGGAAGGATTTTCATGGCAGAGAGTGGGCTGGGAACTCAGGTCACTACAGAGAAAGGACACCAAGACATTATTGAGAAGGTTTTCCCTTCACAGTCATCATGGGCTGAAAAGTGAACAGAAATGGTCTTCTAGACCTAGAAGTTACCTAGAAAAGGTGTTACATATTTTTGTTATGATAATATCTATTGTCCCAAGGTTTCTCTGGAGCATACAAAGGATCATGGCACAGGAAGAAACTTCCATGCAGAAAATACAATTTTAACCCCGCTTTTAATTAATGCATTAAATAACCAGATATTTATTCTAGACTGCTTGATACTTTGCAATACATTGCCATAAATTTTATTTGCCTTCTGGTGGTTCAAGTTGCTAATTCAGAAAGAAAATTAAGACAATTCTTGTAGTATTTAAACAGAACAACCCAATGCGTGTTGTCAAGCCTTTCTAATAAGAAAAGAGCAGAAAAAATTTCTTCACAAATCAAAATCCAGCTTCTCCTTAATATTGCTTAGAGGCTGTTGTTTTTCCCTCACCTCAAGAATTACGTGATTTCTAGGACAACTTCTTGAGTGTTTGCATTTCCTTCAGCCAACAAAAACTCTTCTCCCTTATCAACATTTGAAACCTCTAGAATTGACTTGTGTAACGCTGGAGTCACTGCCCAGTCAAGGCTATAATGAAACACAGCTAAAAGTGAAAGACACAAAGTATCTTCCCTTTAACAAGGACAAAACTTTCGAAGAGAAGCTGAATAATGAGAAGAATTTAGTCGTTACCAGGCAGGAGGAGGCTCTAGGTTGGAACACCCCTTGGATCAGCGTCAGCCACCCGGATTCACAGAGATGAAGGAGCTCGTGCTGCTTCTGGAGGGTGGTGAAGGATGGTTGATCTCCACAGCCTTCTGGTGGCCAACCAGACAACCCCTGCAACTTTGGGGAGCTTTAGGAAGACACACTGGTTGCCTTCCTCCTATGAGGAACCGAGGGATCGGTTTCAAAATGTTGCGGCATCTCCTGGGGAAATGGGTTGAGCTGAATGAACGGCCTTGGGCCACCTCCCTTTGAGCAGCTCACTGATGTCCACTTGAATGTCCACAGGGCAGGAATCTTTGAGAAGCCAACCCCTTCATCCACAATTTCAGCCCCTGTGCCATGGGAGAAAAATTATAAACCTGAAACTTAAAAAAAAAAAAAGAAAAAGTCTATTTTAATTTTAATAAAATGGCAACCAGTATTTGGGGGATAGGGAATGATTTCTTGCTCCAGGTATTCATTTTGCTTTCTGCAGCGATGTGTTTTATGTTTTGAAGGGGGTTGTCACGTGTGTCTGAGTGTTACTAATGAACTAGACAGTTATTTCATTTACCAAATAAATCCCAGCAGGAATTTCTCTTTAAATGCCTGTCTAGTGGAAAAGTGCTGTCTGCAACTGTTTTCAGAAGTTTCATATTAATTCCTTCAAACATGAACAATATTTCATCATAAAAGTAAAAGAAAAATAATTGCCAGCTGAACTTAGGTCAAAAAGACACCTTAGATTGTGTTAAACGGGAAGTTAGAACTTTGGAAATTCAGGAATAGTGTTAATGAGCTGTCATTTCTGTCATTGGAAGGGGACATTTGGACAGCTCCATTATGATAAGAAAATGGAAAAGATCTGCAGTAGACAATGGCAGGGAAAAAAGTGAGAGAGGAAAAGAGAAATCTAATAGTTAGGAGTGAAAAAAAAAAAGGATAAAGTGGTTTGTGGGGTTTTTTTAATTTAATTTTTGCATCAAAATATTTTTAGTACCTGCACTGCATGTAAGATATTTTCATTTAATAATTTAGTTTGATAATTGAATTTAATAATTTAATTTAATTTAATTCCCATTATTTATGGGAATTACCACAGGCCGTGCTCAGCAATTTTAGTTTTATTATAGCCTTTATTCTCTTGCTGTGGACAGAAGAGTGCACTGAGCTACAGCACAACACCCCTGAGCATCCTCCTACTCCTTTCTCAAGGACTCCCCCAGTGGCTTCCTGCTTTCCATGCATTTACACACACTTCCATAAATCCAGATGTCTGTTGCAAAGGGATCTTTACTTTCCTTTTATCCCTCTTTCCTACTTCAATTTGACCCCTTGCATGAAAGTTGGTGTTTGGGCGCTGCTGAACTTATCCCTTAGCTCCCCTTTAATGCCCTGCAGGGATTTTTCTTATGTCTAATTGTTTTCTTTCCCAGAGTTTTCTAGGACAGCCTTTTAAACAGCGTTCAGGCTGCCTGCAGGCTTCTCGTTTCTCTGGACTGCTCCTTTTGGTGCTTTTCTTTCCTCGTATTTGCTTTTTTTATGAGATTAAATGCTCACGTGTTGAATGGATTTGGTCCCATAAAGTGGTAATACCTAATTGGACTGTGGTCACTTTTACAGAGCAGCTCTCACAAAAAGCTTTGGAATTCGGTCCTTTGCACTTAATCCAGGAAGGCAAATGTTCTTGTGGGTGGCAGGAGAAGCTGTTCTAAGAATCACCATCTTGCAGCAACAAAAATCTGATCCCTGCAAGGAGGGATTAAGGCTTGAATAGCACCTTTGGGCTTGGAGAGCTTGATTAGTATTATTATTATTAATGATTTCTATTCCTTTGTTTTGGTGTGCAATGATGTCACTGTGGCTGGAGAAGTTGCTGCAGCAAAATCAGCACAGATGGCTGATGAGACACCTTCCATTAGATCAGGTTACTCCAAGCCCTGTCCTACCTGGCCTTAAACACTTCCAGGGATGGGGAAGTGGGAAACTTGTGCCAGGGCCTCACCACTCTCACAGGGAAGAATTTCTTCCCCGTATCCAATCTGAGCCTGCCCTCTTTCAGTTTAAAGTCTTTCCCTATTGTCTTGTCATCCCAGACCCTTGTCCCAAGTCCCTCTCCAGCTCTCTTGGATCCCCTTCAGGCACTGGAAAGGGCTCCAAGGTCTGCCTGGAGCCTTCTCCTCTCCAAGATGTAGCTTTGTGGGAGACCTGAATGGTTTTTTTAGCAAGAGGCTCTTGGGCAGTGAAATCCAGCAGGGAAAAGTGCAGCCAAATCAGTGGCTGGGAGGCAGCCAAAGCAACTGGGAGCTGGCAGTGAAACTGGGGAGGGTGGCTAGGTCTGGGAATACCTTCTGGAAGGCCTTCCAGCTTTCCCCTCTGCTTGGCATTGTTACAGGGTGGGAATGGCATGTCTCATCCGGCATGGGAATTTATTCCGGGCCTGGAACACAACTTCTGGGCAGGAGGAGAGACTGAAAGAAAGACAGCTGAGATACCTTGGGGTGGGTCCTTCTTGGGAATGATGACGATGGAAGGCAGAGGGCATGAGACAATGGAGCTCTCACACGTCTATCGTGGGGGACAAGAAGTGTGGGACAAGAAGTGTCACACAATGCTGTGACTGCACTGTTGCCTAAATAAGGGGAGAGAAGGAAAAAAATTCCAAGCAAAGTTAATAGAGGTGAAGGGACGGGGAAGTTCTTTAATGGGAGGCTGCCAGGTCCAAAAAAGAGAAAGGAAAAAATTACCCGGTTACATTTATCATCTACAAAAACTACACCCCTTAGAATATCCAACCAGAGTCCATCTAATCCTTGTGCACCCCAAATATCCAACCAGAATCCTCCTAACCCCTAAACTCAGCCCTGGATTTGCTCACCCCCGAGCCAGATGCACTGGGCTTTCTATTTTGTCTTGCTACCCTTGTTATCTTCAAAAGGAATGCAAACAAACCTTCGCAACTCGTGAGAAATGCCTAATAAAAACTTGTTAAAGTGAAGCTACATAGCTAAACTAAAATCCCAGAAAATACCAGGAAAAACCTTAAGGAATCAGCAGGAACCCCTGCAGCTTCCTCACTGCTGGATTTGCAAGCAAGGATGGCTCTTCAACCATCCACCCTCAGGTCTGGAAGAGCCTTCAGTGCCTGTTAGAGGCTGAGCTGTGCTTTGCATGCAAAACCTTGGGTTTTTCTAGGAATGGGCCACTTGGCAGCCACGGTTATTTGCTTCTGGAGGGGGCAAGGTTCAGACACCACCAAAGCTGAGCTTCACTTGGCTCCAAAGCCCTAATTACACCCCTAATTTTATTAAAACGCTTCTCTGGAGCTGAGCCTAACGACTCCACATTGTTAGTTAATGAAACATGAATATGGACCTGGCAGTGGGGCAGGAGGAACGGTGGACTGCCCCATCCACCCGTGACAACATTAACCCACTGACCCTCAAATCCAGCCACTGGAATTGATGTTACAAAGATGCCAAGTTCTTGGCAAAAAGCATAAGCAGAGACTCTGAGGATGCTCCTGCAAGGAGGGACAACCATCAAGGAGATCTCTGAGCTGTTTGGCGGCTCCTGTTAAATCCAGAGCCTGGGCTTTGTTCCCAGAGTTGCAGAAAAACTCCATAAAATTTTAAAAAAACCCCACAACAGTAAATGTATGAAAGCCCCTGAACACATGTACATCCCAAAGCCCAGGTTATGTACAGAGCTTTGAGTTTCCTGCAGAATTCTATAAAAGTAACGACAAAACCTTAGATGATATTTCAACCTAATTAAACGCCTCTTCGTGGCTTTTCCTGTAGAGACCTGCTAGGCATTTATTTCCTAAAAAGCGTCAGGGATGGAGGCTGCAGGGCTGGGAACTGGGATAAAACGCAGATGGGGCACGTCTGCTCACACAAGGGCCCCTGGCAGCCGCCGACGGTTGGGATCCCATTCCACAAAGGTTTTGTCTTTGGGACAGCGGGGGAAAACAACCGCATTAGTTCACGGATCCGTGCACACCATGTCCCGGCTGCCACCTAGAGCTCATCCCCGCGGCACAGGGACATCGTGGGCATCGCACGGGGGACATCGCGGAGGGCGCTTGTGCCCGTCCACAAAACCCTGGGAGACACCAGGGCGGGCTTGTGCCAGCTCACGGGAGCCTGGGGGATACAGGGATGGGTTTGTGCCAGAGCGCAGTAGCCCCAGGGGTCTCGGGCTGGTGCAACCCCCCCGTCTATGCCTCCACAAGCCCCCGAGGTGTAAGGCAAGCACCGCGACGTCACCCCGCCCTGGGCGGAGGGGGCACGGGAGGAGGTGCCCGGTGGGGCCGGGTAGGGGCGGGCGGAGCGGGACCGACTCCGGCGGCTTCTTCTTCTTCCTCCTTCTCCTTCTCCTCCCCTTCCTCCCTCCTCCCTCTCCTCCTCCGCAGGATGCGCGGGGCTCTGCCGGGGCTCAGCCTGGCGCTGCTGGCGGCGGAGCGCGGGGCCAGTGAGTGATGCAGGATGCGCGGCGGGGTGGGGGGTGTGCGGGAAGGCACATGGCAAGGTGGCAGCGGCCCCTCTGCGGCCATTCCGGGGGCCGGTCCTCCCACTGGGACCGGGGAGAGGGGGGTTTCATCCCCGCGCCTCCGTGGAGGAAGAGGAGATGCGCGGTTCTGTCGCGGGCGTTCAGCATCCCTGCGGACACAGCAGCCGTTCTCTGGCGGGTTTAATATGAAAAATTGGTTGGGTTTTTTCCCTCCACTTATTGTTCATTTATTCGTGTGTTTTGGAGCCTGGGCTTTTTATCAGAGACTTTCTTGGGGCTGGGCCCCTCCGTGGCGATGGCTGTGACACGGCTGACAAGCCACAGGGAGCCGGCAGCTGGAGATAAGAGCGGGATATGGGCTGCGAACGCCCTCGGCCGCTGGGAGGTGGAATTCTGGCGGGAATGGCTTTAAACTGAAAGAGTAGGTTTAGATTGGATATTAGGAAGAAATTCCTCCCTGTGGAGGTGGTGAGGCCCTGGCACAGGTTGCCCAGAGAAGCTGTGGCTGCCCCATCCCTGAAAGTGTCCAAGGCCAGGTTGGATGGGGCTTGGAGCAACCTGGGATAGTGGAAGGTGTCCCTGCCCGTGGCAGAAGTCTGGAATGAGATGAGGTTTAAGGTCCCTTCCAACCCAAACCACTCCATCATTCTATGATTATGGGTGTCACTTCAGTTGCAGGTTGCATGTGGCTGTGACATCCCTCAGCAGCGTCTTTCTGCCTTTCTCCAGGGCTCTGTGCCATCATCCACTACCTTGTCCATGGCCAGCTGGCCTGGTTTGGACTGACCATTGCCTGTGTGGTGCCCGGCTACGCTGCTCAGCTCCTCAGCATCCTCTGGTTCAGGGCAGACGGACATCCCCCCGGCTGCTGGCTCCTGGTGCTCCACCTCCTGCAGCTGGGCCTCTGGAGGAGGTGAGAGATGCTCCTCTTGATCCATCCAACCCCCGCCCCCCAAATGCACGTGCAGTCCCAAACTTCCCAAACCCAGGGCGGACATCTCGTCACGGTGACTGTTGCAGGTACTGGGATGTCCTGTGGATGAGGACGGAGGCCAGGGAGGTGCTGGCACAGCTCGGGGACGTGTGCGTGCTGCGGCTCCTGGAAGCGCTGCTGCAGAGCCTGCCCCACCTCCTGCTACAGGCCTACGTCGTCGTGGCCGTCGACCCAGCGGCCTTCATCCCTGGTGAGCTGGGAGTTCCCAGGAGGATGCTTTGGATTGTGTAGGGGTGACACATTTGGGTGGGGGATGCGTGTGCCCACCTGGCAAGGCTCTGCTACAGAGGGTCTGGGAAGACTCAATGCAAAGGAGAGGGGACAAATGCGGCTGAACTCTGGAAATCTCTGAGACACCCATGGCTTCTCCTGTTACAGGGGATCTCCATGGCAAGACAGAGTCTCAGCTGGGTGGGAACCCAACATGTTTGTGTTGATGGTCCAGCCCGAACCACACTGCAGTGCTGAGCATTTAGGGGTTTGGGGCTGCTTTGCAGAAAAGGTGAACTTTCAGGTGTGCAAAGGGGTGTGGAGTCATGGTATGCATGAGGTCACACTGTCAGCGTTTATCTGAGCCGATCACAACCACCAGTCTGATCACAACCTGGGGCTGCAGAGCTCTGCCCATGGAGAAAGCAGGCAGAGGATTCCAGCATGCAGATGCCAAGCACATGAAGAAGACCAGATTTAGCAGGAATTAGTTGAAATACTCCATTGGAAACATTCAAGGCCAGGTGGAACGGGGCTCTGAGCAATCTGATCTAGTAGGAGGTGTCCCTGCTCATTGTAGCGGGCTTGGATTAGATGGTCTTTAAGGTCTCTTCCAACCCAAACCATTCTGTGATTCCGTGATTCAGTTGGCAGGGCCATGCAGTGTCTGGCTTGTACCATTGGGGTGCTGGGCCACCAACACTGAGACATGGCTCCTTCAGAGTCCTGACAGTCCCTGTCCCCACGCAGGTATCAGTGCAGGGCTGTCCCTGGTCTCCCTCGCCTGGGCTTTGGTCTCCTACAGCCACTTCACCTGCCTGCTGAAGCCTGGTCACCTCAGCCTGCCGGCCATGGCCCTGCTCTGCCTTCTGCTCTGGAGGACAGGGATGCTGGGGACCAGGGTGCTGGCCCTGGTGCTCTTTGCCAGGCTCTATTCCTTTTGGGTTTTCGCTGTGGCAGGTAAGACCTGAGATCCTCTTCACCACATCCCACCCTGAGGTCAGCCCTGCGATGCTCCTGGGTGCTGGAGCTGTTTGCAGCCTCCTCCAGGAGTGGCTCTGCCCTTTCAGCCCCTTCTCCTTGCAGGTGTCCACTGGTTGCTCATGTCCTTCTGGCTGGTGGCCCAGCAGACGGACATTGTGACCCAGCCATGCCGCTGGAGGTTGTTTAATTGCCTGGTGGGAGCCGTGTACATCATCTGCTACATCAATGTCCGTCCCGGTCCCTCCAAGACCAAAGTGTCTGTATTTTATGCAGTAAGTACCCAGGGTATTTGATATTCCACATGGATGCAGCTGCAGGGGAGAAGCAATAGCTTCAGACTCTTCTTCCTCATTTCTCACAGCACCACTTGATAAAAACCCCGTGTGGATAAAAAGCCATGTGGTCATCAAGGTGGATGCTCTGTTCTTGCTGTTTCCTTAGAGGCAGCCATACAATCAGAATTACTTTTCATGGTAAAAAAAAATAGCAGAAAGTTCAGTTCCACAACTTCTAGGTACAAAATAAAACAGCAGAATCTTCAAGACCACATTAGATGGGGCCCTGAACAACTTGATCTTGTGGAAGGTGTCTCTGCCCATGGGAAGGGGATTGGAACCGGGTGATCTTTAAGGTCCCTTCCAACCCAAACCATTCCATGAATCTATGAAAATCTAGAAACTGGGTGTTTTCTGCCATCAGAAGGATGAAAGTCACAACTGTCTTCCCTCTGCTCTGCAGATAATGCTGATGGAGAACACGCTCCTGCTGCTGTTGGCCACCCAGTTCCTGCAGGCAGAGCTGAGGAACAGCCTGGGCGTGACTGGGGCTGTCATGTCAGGGTCTGTAGTAGGTAAGAGCCAAGATTTTAGAGACTGGATTGCACTTTTTGAGAGTAGTTTGAGTAATGAGCATTGACAGGTATTTTAGTTACATCAGACAATTTGCTTTGTTTCTTCCAGCTTTCAGTTTGAAGCCATTCCCCCTTGTCCTGTCACTCCAGGCCCTTGTCCAAAGTCCCTCTCCAGCTCTCCTGGAGCCCCTTTGGGCACTGGAAGGGGCTCTAAGGTCTTCCTGGAGCTTTCTCTTCTCCAAGCTGAACACTCCCAGCTCTCCCAGCCTGCCTCCAGAGCAGAATTCCTCCTGCCCTTGGAACATCTTTGTGCCAACCAGGCTCATGTTTTCCCAGTGGGCTGGGGGCAGAGGGAAGCTGTATTTCCCACACATGCTGGGCTTTGTGCATCTCCCCAGACTGGCTGCATGCAAATAACTCTGTTAAAGAAACAGGATGGAAAAGAAGCAATTCCTCAGGCCTTGGATGAGTTTAGGATAGAAGCAGGAAGGTGTCTTAAAAACCTGCTGATGTCTCATTCAATAGCTAGAGGATGGGGCTGCTGGGAGATGGGAAGGTTTCTTGCATCATGCATCTCCTCCATAGCCTGTGCCCTGCCTGCTGGGCAACTATCAATCTGCAAATCAATCCAGATTAAATTTGGGCTTGAGTGTGCACTTCCTTTCCCAAAAGCTGCTCAAGTGGGATTCTTTCATCCCTGTAAGTGCTTGAAAGATGTGCTGCTCAGACACTTGATGCTCAGCAGCATCTGTGCAAAGGTCCTGTTGATCTGGCGGTGCAGCAAGGTCCGGCCTCTTCTCCAAACCTGACCAAAATGCTGCTGGGACTCATCATTGACACCTCTCTGCTCTTTTCAGGTGCCACAGCTCTGGTGGTTTACTACAGTCTGCTCCATCCCAAGTCCACAGAGATCTGGCAAGGATTCCTGGAGAAAACCTGCAGTGCTGTGGCAGCCAGTGATGACGAGGCCTCTGGAGAGAGCTCCCAAGCTGGGCAGAGTTCAGGAATTTCGGGAGATGAAGAGTCCTCAGCAGGGGAAGGGACCACAGCAGATCCCAGAAATGGGAATAGCTCATCGCTCCTGCAATCCAAAGGATGTTTGGAGGACAGCTGGACAAACCATCACCACTGGCTGCTGGTGAAGCTGGCCTTGAAGACAGGAAATATGTCTGTGATCAACGCAGCTTTCGGAGATGGTGGCATGGGAGAGGTTTATCCTGGAGGATGGATGATGGGGAAACCCACTGGTGTTGAGCCTGGGCCGAGCTCTTCTCTCCCCATGAGGGACATCGTTCCCCAGGGGGTTGAATCTGGTGTGACAGTGGGGAACGGAGGAGGCATCAAACCCAGCGCTGGCACTGCGGGAATGGCACAGGAGGATGGAGCAGAGCAGGAGCCTGAGTCTCCCCCATCCATATCCCATCCCAGCAGTTTCTCCCCGGATTCAGCCGAGGACTCCTCTGTGTATTTCAGCGCGAGCGCAGGAGGCACCACCCTGCCTGGGGCAGGGGCAGTCACAGCGACGTGCATGGCCCTGGTGCAAAGCGATGGTGAAATTCAGCCTCCTCCAGGATGCCTGGGAGAAGGAGAAGGAGCAGGAGAAGGAGGAAGACGAGGAGGAGAGGATTTATCCCTTGGGATGGGAAGCATCAGCCCAATCCTGGGTGCTTGTGCCCACAAGCACCTACAGAGAAGCTCTTCCCTCAGCAACACAGGCATCTCTGGGGTGGTGGGTGCCCCCAAAGAGTGCTCAGAGCCCACAGGGACAGAAGATGTCCTCGTGGGGTGGCATCACCTTTGGGACACCCACCTTTGTGGCACACGGGGGACTGTCATGAGGAGCAAGCTGAGGTCACCGTGCTTCACCTCTACCCCCAAGGCTGACTCTAAGTGCCCACAGCGAGGACTGGGGAAGCTCAGAGGGGGGACAGACCTGTCTGGGTTGTCAGAGTGACTCTGTAAATGGCTGCACTGTCACCTTGGGACAGTGTTGTGACTGTCTTGTCCATAAGGCACGGCAGAAGGTGGTGGGGTGAAGACACAGGGCAGATGTGCTTCTCCATTGCTGGCATATCCACCTTCCCTCCTGATGCATGTTCAACTTGCAGTTCTGGAGAAGGTCTTCAAAAGCCCTCAAAGTCCAGGGCTAGTTATTTATTGACCTCATTTATGTCACAGTTCTGTCAGGCAGCCAGAGCATGCTGCCTTCAGTGTATTTGTGACAATGACTTGAAGTGTGTCCTTTGCCAAGTGCCTGTACAAGCCACTGGCCTGGACCAGTGTGGAGATGCTGCTGTCCACAGGGGCTGCAGTCTTGGCCAGAGCAGGAGTATCCTCAGGACAAATAAGTGCCTAAACCAGAAAACTTATGAGTTTTACTCTCACATGTCTCTCCTGGGCAGAGTAAGCCCTCAAGTAAGGCTCAGCAGTGTTTGCTTTATTTTTACCCCACCAGGTTCATCTTGAGTCCTTTACCAACTCCATTTTTTGGGGACACATAGGATCACTGATCCTCTTCACGCTGCAGACCAACTGCTTTCCCACTCTCCCACTCTCAAGTGGCCTTTTCTGCCCAGGCTCCTCCTTGTCCTCTTCCACCAGCTGCAGATGATGGAATGGTTTGGGTTGGGAGGTACCAACAGCTCATCTCATTCCAACCCCCTGCCATGGGCTGGGACACCTTCCACTAGGGCAAGTTACCAGGTTGTAATCCTCACCTGCCTGGATGCTCCCTCCTAAATTTAGCCTCAGATCAAAGCTCAGATGTACATATTCCTGCCACCATAAAATCCCCGGGGCAGGCAGGGTTTATTTATATTAGGAACTAAAAGACTCAATACCGTGGTGTAAGAAATAGCCAATACTTCCCAACAGGCTGGCTGGGCATGGATTTGTTCCCAGGACATTGGTTTGTGGCCAGGACATGGCTTGACATGTTAATTGAGGTGTGATTGGCTGGATTCACCAGCACGCTCATGGGTACCAGCTGATGCACATCTGGCTGCATCCTCCAGCTCTTGTCCCACTGTGGGCAGGACTCCAGTGGTGCCACGGGGCGGGAAAGGCAGCAGGAAGGACACAGGCATGTGATGAATTATTAAAGAAAGCTCCTATGATGCTTTCCCTCCTCAGGGCTGACCCAGCCAGATGTTTCTTCTGGGCACTGGAAACCCAGTTGGTGTCAGTTATGGAGTGAAGCCACATTCCAACGTGGTGAAGGGTCCCTGTCTCCATCTGGACCCCAACCCCCTGTGCTGTGCCTGTGCTCTGCAGGGAGGAAGCAGTTCCAGTAGCTTTCCCAGAGTCATCCCCACTGTGTGCATCACACAGAATCTAGCTTGTTTTTCTGCCTTTGACAATACATAATGTGTGCTTAAAAAACACAAACCAGCCTTTGCTGTGACTGTGTCTCACGTTGAGGTTGCACAGGAGGCATGGAGGGGTCTCTCCTCTCACTCTTTGCTCCTGCAGCCCCAGGACGAGTTGTCTGTGTGGATTTCCACCTGGGCACGCTGATCTGACATGCAGAGAGCAGCAGCGTGGGGCAGTTCGGATGCTGCAGGCAAGTAGCAGCTCAGGAGGAGTGGAGATGGCAAAGTGGGATTTTGGAAACCCTTAGGGGTGGGGATGCAGAGCTTTACTGGCCAAATCGGTGTGTTGGTTGTATCTTCCCTTCTAGCCAGGATCACTGAGGAGTAACTGGTCCCCAGCCCCTGACCCAGAGCAGTGTCTGCTGCCCAACCAGACAGTGGTGTCTGATCACCCCGTCTCCAAACCAGGACCAAGTCTAGGACAAGAAAGTCCTTTTTGTCCTTCAGCAGGATCAATTTTTTTCCTAATCCAGACTGTTCTCTGTAGTTTGGAGGGGTTCTGTGAAAGGGTCCGTGTTCTGTCCTTACAAGGGGCAGACACTTACCTGGTGACCAGTGACAGGACCCCAGGGAATGGCATGAAACTGTGCCAGGGCAGGTTTAGTTTGGGTATTAGGAAAAAGCTCTGTTGTCATGAAACTATCCCATGGACCAGTCAGAAAAGAAATACAGCCAAACAGATAATTTAGGTAAAGTAGAGGGTATTTTGGGGCACTGGAGGGGACATGATGGCTGAGGTAGGGATGAGGGGGTAGGTATGGGGGCTGTATTCCCAAGGCTTTGCTTCCCAGTGATGGGAGATGGCCACTGGTGAGATCTCACCATGCACCCCATCACCTTTGCCTTGGCAGCAATATGAAATCAGGGGAAATAATATTGATTATCTGTCCTTGAAGGCATCCAGATTGTATGAAAGCCCTGTGGCACCAATGGTCCAAGTTCTATGTGCTGGATACAATCCCAGCACTGAGGCACAGGTCTCCACCAATAGAAACAACCTTTATTTAATCAGAGAATCACAGAATGGTTTGGGTTGGAAGGGACCTTAAAGCTCATCTCATTGCAACCCCCTGCCATGGGGAGGGACACCTTCCACTATCCCAGGTTGCTCTGAGCCCCATCCAGTGTGGCCTTGGACACTTCCAGGGATGGGGCAGCCACAGCCTCTCTGGGCAATCTGTGCCAGGGCCTCACTGCTCTCACAGGGAAGAATTTCTTCCTAATATCCCATGTAAACCTTCTCTTTAGTGAAAAAAGTCTAAAGGCCTGTTTGGAGTAGGAGAACTCCTGCAGCAAACCACAGCTCCAGACACCCTTTCCTGTCTTTTGGGAGAGTGGAACTGGAGATGCTCCAATGACCTGGTTTTTTTCCTGTGCTGCCAGGCAGGAGAAGTCACGCTGGGAAGGTGTTTCTCCCCAGAACTCCTTGTTCCTTTGCCACCAGAGGGAGATACTGCTCAAGGTCCAGACTCTGCCTGCACATTCAGTGCCTGTGTTAGGAATCAGAGAATCATTAAGGTTGGAAAAGACCTCCAAGATCATCGAGTCCAACCGTTCCCCTAGCATTGCCAAGCCCACCACTAAACCATGTCCTCCAAGTGCCAGATCTGCTTGGTTTTTAAATCCCTCCAGGAATGGGGGCTGGAGAGGAAAGGGATGTGCAGGACTGATGCCGCTGTGGCATTGCAGGTGGGAATGAAATGGGGAGTTCTGGGATATAGGAGGTGACCTACACAGTGCACAGCGAGTGCCTGGAGGAATGAGACCTTGGTTGTGGGCATCTCCTGCCTCCCAGGGCATCACTGGGCCATGGGGAAAGTTTGGGAACCCCTGCCAGGGTCTTGCCAAGGTCATATTCAGAGCTGGGAAGAGTCATCTGGGTATCTGCAAATACCCCACAGTGACTTCAGGTCCAAAGGCACATGTGCAAGGGGGGATGCCAATAACCACGCGGGATGCAGGCTGGGACTCTGGTGGTTTGCTAGAACCAGTTCCAGCTGTCACCACAACGTGGTGCCGAGTCCTGATTGTGGCTGCGTGTCCCAGGAGCCCGGGTGGGTGACAGGATCAGTCCCCACTCTCATCTGTCTTCACATCAACCCACAGGGCACAGTTTCCACAAATCCTGGTTCACTGCTCTCTCAGAAGCAACGTGGCACTGGGCCGGTCCAAACCCAGGATGAGAAGCTGCAGCTGGCAGAGGGGTGATGGAGCAAGTGCTCCAGGGAACCAGCTAATGAATCCTCCAAGTGCTCCAAATGCTTGAGGACACCCAGACAGACCCTTTGCTCCTGCAGCATCTCCCATGAAGCTCTTTTTGCAGGAGGCATGTTATGCTGGGAATCTGCCCAGCCTTTGGGGGTGCTCATCACCATTGTCTGGGTTTTAGAGACCCACAGAAGGGCTGGAGTGAGGGGGTGTCTCCATCCCACTGCACTGGGACAGATTGTCCTGTGCTTTTGCCTTCTCTGGAGTCGAAAATTTCAGCTCATTTGACTCCTATGAACCTTTTCCATGTGGTTTCTTAAGGAAAGCCTCTCCAGCACTTTAGAGAGGCTGAGGGTCATGCCCCCAGCCCAGGTAAGCTCAGTGCCACTGATGAGTGGAGCTCTCACCGGAGCAGGAACCGATTTTAACAATGCAGGGAGTGACCTGCAGGCTCCCTGGGGGAACTGGCTGTGCCACTCACCGATGATCTGGAAAAAGGAGCAGGAACAGAGGCTACGTCCCGAAGAAATTAAACAATACCCAGAGGAGCCTGGACGTGGGGACGTGGCTGTCCTGCCTGCTGGCACCATCCCCTTGGCTTGTTTATAACAGGCCACCGTTCTCCCTTTTTAAAAGTGAAATAACACAAAGCTGGATGGAAAGGTATGGGCAGGGCACGAGGGTGGCAGCTGCCCTGCCCCAGCCCTGCTGGGATGTCACCTTTCAGCCACAGCATTTTCCACCTTTCTCTGTGTCCAGATTTCTGAGCACAGGTTTTGGGGTGGGAGAAAAAAACGTTCCCTCCAATGCAAAGGTGATGTAACCCCATCCTTAAAAGATTTACCCAGAAAAAAACGTCTTTTCACTTCCAACAACACTGAAACACAATACTTGGACGTTACGGAAAATAGAATTCTTTGCCCTGCGGTTGTTGTTATTTGTTTCTTTCAAGCTGAAACTTTGGATATTTCCCCCTCTTAATTAAATTTGGGTTGCTGCAAATCCCTTTTTGGTGCTTTTACTGTTCCTGTAAAAAGCAGGGCCCAGGCTGCAGCTCTGTGCCCATGGCTCCAAGGCTAAACAATACCACAGAGCAGGGGAGCGGAGGCTAAACCCAGCTAATCAGGACTTGCCTAATAGGACTGAGTGCTTAATTAGGAACCAGAGACTGTTCTTCCCGGACTGGATTTGGCTGGAGGAAAATGTTTTGTGTTCTCAACACCAATGTGTTGGAGCAGCATTTTCTCCCTCCTGTGGATCCATCCTCAATGGCCACAGGATGGATCTCTGGGGGCTCCATGGGGACTCGGGGATGCTGGAGCTGAACAAGATCCTGGAAGTAAAAAGATCCCAGTGCCTGTTTTGCCTGAAGGGAAATCCTTAAAATCAAAGCCCTGTTTGTGCCTTGATTTTGCCAAGCAAAGCCACTGAAGGGCCCTGCGTACTCCCCTGATGTCCTCTGGGCTCCCTAGGGAGCTTTGAGGGGATTTTAGGGATTGGCTTCAACAAATAACAGTGAACACTGCTCTGCCCTAGAGACCCCGCTGGATTGTCTCTGCCCACACTGCGACACTCCGGCCCCAGCCAGGCTGTGGGTTTGGGAAGGGGATGGGATAGGGAAAGCACCCCACACCTCAAGCCTCTCCCTGGTTAATGGGGAGGGAGATTTGGGGTTCAGCGCTGGGGTTTTGGGGTGCAGAGCAGGTGGGTGTCTGGGGGGGTGGGTGATGTGTGATGGGCACAGTGGTGGCTGGGTGTGAAACGGTGGGTGCAGGTGTGCATGGGGGATCCAGATGTGCCTGGTAAGTGTGGGTGCAGGTGCGGGTAGACACCCAGACGTGCACAATAGGTGGGTGCAGGTGGGGGTGGGTGTCCAGATGTGCACAGTAGGTGGGTGCAGATGTGGCCGTGCGAGGACGGGAGGTGGGTGCTGAGGGCAGTGGGTGCCTCCAGCCCGTGGAGAGCGAGGGGGCCGGTGCCGGGGCTGGGCCGGTGACTGTGCAGTGTCCGGGGCCGGGGCTGTGTCCGGGGCTGTGCCGGGGTCTGGCTCCGTGCCCAGGTCCGGTGCCGGGTCCGTGTCCGGCTCCAGGGCGGGGTCCTGGTCCAGGTCCCTGCCCGAGTGCGGTGCTAGTGCCGGGGCTGAGTCCGGGTCCGGGTCNTCCGCCGGCGGGCCAAGAGCCACCCGTTCTTCAGCCAGGAGTTCCTCATCCACAACCACGCCGACATCGGCTTCTTCCTGGTGCTCAGCGTCCTCATCGCTCTCATGTTCGAGGTGAGACACCCCCTTCCCCCCCGCTTCCATCCGCACCCCCCTTCCCCAGCGGGACCGGCTGTGTGTGTGTGTGTCCCCACCCTTTGCACCAGGTGATTCCCCCACCTTGTTCTGCACGGGATGTCCCGTCCCCGCTCCCGGTGCTGTGAAACCGCGGCCAGGTGTCCCCATCCCGCATGGCAAAGGGAGTGCGGGGGGTGGCCGGGGGGCCTGGCCCATCTCTCGCCCATCATCAGAGGTGCGTGTCCCCCCCAGATTCCCATGGGCACCCAGCCCGGTGCTGACTTTTGGGGTGGCACATCCTTCTTCCCCGCCCCCAGCTCCGCCCGGGGGTCCCTGGCCGGGCAAGGGGCAGCACAGGGGGGTCGGATCCCCTTCTCCAAACCCGCAGCTGCTGCTGGGATGTCCCAGGCACCGAGGGGTGCGTCAGCCCCTACACAGGGAGAAGCCAAGCCAAGCCCTGGCTGATATTCCTAGCTCTTGGAAATGAGAAAAAAATTTTTTTTCTTCTTCTTTTTTTTTTTTNGGTGCCCCGGTCCGTGCCCGAGTCAGCGCCAGGGTCCGGTGCCGGGTCCGTTGCCGGGTCGGTCCCGGGGCTGTACNTTTTTTTTTTTTTTTTTTAATAAGATCAGCTTTTTCCAGGTGTTCTCTCCACAGCCTGCTGACCCCGCACCGTGGGACGGAGCACCAGGGCCTGGGGCACACACTCGTGTCCTTTCCCCATCCCAGCCATCCCCCCTGCGCTCCGGGCTGTGAGAAGGCATCCCCGCTCCTCCGTGGGATATCCCCCCCCACCACCCCGGGAATGCCGCTTTCCCCTTGCTCCGGCTCCTTCCCTCCCCAGCTTGTCCTTTCCTTCCCCCTTGGGGCAGGACACGGTGCCGTGTGGCTTCTCTTGAGCCGTGGTCAGCCCGGACCCCCCCTCGCTTCCCCCGCTGAGCCCTCCCCTTCAGCGCAGTGCCACGTTTCAAAGCAAATCCGGATGGGAAAGGGGTGGCCGGGGGGCCTGGCGGAGGAGGAAAGGCTCCTTCTGCAGCAAATCGCAGGAGGAGGAAATCCATTTCCTTAATTCCATCCCGCTGGAGCCCCCCTTGCTTTTCTCTCCCTCCACCCCCTTCTTTTTTTTTTTCTTCTTCTTTTTTTGCTGTGAATGCACTGAATGAGTGAGTCGCTTCCAGCGCTCGAGCAACCCCCCTTTCGATGTGCTGGTGGAGATAGAAATTTGCTTAAATGTTTCAGAACTAACCCAAGAGAGCTGGCCAGCTGTTTTCCAAAGCCACATGCAAATGCTGCAAAGTTAGGCTGCAAGTTTCGTAGTAGTCGTACTTTAAACAGTCCGTGAGGTTTCATCTCTGTCTCAGGGTTTCTCCCTGCAGGTGGTTTTTTCGGGATGCTGGCACCTGTGGAGAACCCCATCCTGGAAAGGTGGGACCTGGGCTTGCTGCTGGTGGGGATTTTGGTTGGACATGATGCTCCGAGGGTGGTTTGAAATGTGATGAGCTCCCTCCATGGAGGTGCCGGCGGGGGGACGTTTGTGGTGGTTCTGAGTTTTTGAAGTGTCTTTTAATTAAATCTCCCTCGAATGCTGAAGGCAGCAGTTTGCTGCTCCCCTGACAGACCGCAGGGAGATGATGCTTGCCATGCCAGGGTGGCTGCCAGTGCTCTATCTGGCTACATCCCTGCCCGGCAGCATCACAGAGTCATGGAATCACTGAATATCCTGAGCTGGAAGGAGCCCATCAGGATCATCAAGTCCAACTCCTGGCCCTGTGCAGGACACCCCGAGAATCCCACCGTGTGCCTGAGCATGGGGTTTGAGACAGCCCTTAGCGCTTGTGGGTATTTTAATTTTAATTCATTGTTAATAGTTTTTCCTCCTGCTTTCTTTTCCCCTGGAGGAGAAATCAGGCTTTGCTTTTCCCCAGCCATCCGTGCCCATTTGTGCCGCCTCTGCCAGGAGTTTTGGTGGCAGCTCAGGTGTTTCTGCGTTTTGACACCTTTTCAGCACCTCCTTCTGCCTTGGTGGTGAGGAGGATGTGTCACTGTCCCTTCTCTCATCCCTTCCTCATCCTGGTGGCCACAGTCAGGCTCAGGCTCGGCGGAAGCGGCCAAATCCTGCTCACAATAGGCCGTTTCCTGCAGGGGAGGTTTCTTTGAGAAGACACAAATAAGACCTTTAACCTTTTCCCAAGCATCCCTCAGGAGCTGAGTGATTCTTTGCTCTGGCACCCTGCTCGGGGTGATGCTGGGGGCGCTGCCAGGGGCCTCCCTGTCCCCAAGTGCCATGTGAGGGACACCTTGAGCATCCTTTTGGGTGCACAGCCTCTTCTTTCCCGTCCGGATGGATCCACCAACGTGGGAATTCCTCTGCAGAAGGGAGTGGGTGGTGGGCATGATTGGATTTGGAGGCACGGAGGTGCTCACTGGTGGTACGAGTGTGTTGGATTTGATTATCCCAGTGTTTTAGGTGATTGTAGCATTGCTCAGGGAGGGAAACCCCAGGCTCAGAGGGGATTTCCCTAAAAAGAGCTGTCCAGAGATTGGCACTAGGGAGTGTTTTTCCTTCCCAGCCAGCCCTAAGCCTTCAGGGTATGAAAACACACCTTGTGTGTGTCTGTGTGGTGCCAGGGAGGGATTTTGCCACGTGTGCGTGGCTGCTGGTGCCCAGAAAGAAAAACCTACCCCTTTTTTTCTTTTTTTTTTTTTTTTTTCTGGTGAAAAACTATTTTAAGCGATAGAAACGCGAAACAGGTGCTTCCCATCCTCATGCAGAAATCACTTTGCATATGTTTTTCCACCTTGTTTTGCAGAAAACTGAAGCCAAGGCCAGGCTGGGTTTAACCTGCAGCTGCCTGGTGACCTGTGTCCTGTCTGGGGTGGCTCCTAGGGAAGTTTCCGTATTATTAGATGTGGGCTGCCGTTGTAATCTCCAAGATAAGGAAGCTGAGGCTCGGTATCATGTGTGGGGTGGTAATAATGAAGTGATAATAAAGTTTTAAGCCATTGTTTTATAAGAGAGGCCGTGGCCTTGCTGGGCTTTCCCCCCGTGCAGAGTGTGAGTCACGGGCTCCCAAACTCCGTGTGGTGACACTCAAACGAAGGCGGCTGACGAGTGAGCTGCTATTTCCAGGCTTCCTGCTAAATATACTTTCCCCTTCCCGGTGCCCTCCGTAGTACTCTAAAAATTAAGGCCTTCCCGTTGTTAGTGCGGGAAAACAAAACGTGTTTCTGCCTCCCCTGGTCTTTGGCAGATGTGGGAACTGAGGGCGGCGCGAGGGCTGAATTCCTATAGAGTTGGGGAATTCCTGATAGTTGGGGAAAAGTGGAAAAATGGGGGTGGAGAAAAAGCAGGATTTAGGTTTAGTTTTTAAAAAGGGGATGAAGAGGAGGGAGCGTGAGGCGGAGAGAATCATGTCGTGCTGGGGGATGAGCATGTCTGTGAGAGCAAAGGGGCTGTGCCACCCTCAGAAAAGGGTTTTTGTCAAAGCCAGATGTTTACTTTTGGAGGCTTTGGTCCAAAGTTTGGCCTTCAGTTTACATATAGGGCCTGTGTCAGTCCATACAGTGGATCAGCAAGTTTGTCTTTCAATAAACACTCTGGCTGGTTGGGGGGAAAATGCCCCTACGTTGTGAGAAAAGCTTTCGGGCAGCTTTTTATCTGTAATTACTTTGAGCTGTTTTTCAAGCCCTGGAAATATTTTCCCGGCTCTGACTGCAGAAACTCCCCCAGCCTCCCCCACCAGAGGTTTGGAGACACTTCCTTCCTCCAAAGTGGCTTTAACTCAAGCAGGACCATGGGGATGGCAGTGTGCCTGGGGGCTCCTGGCTGGGGTGAAGACAGCAACTGCAAATCCCACTGGGATGAGGCTTTTGGAAGGGGAAACAAGTTTCATAGAGTCATAGAATGGGTTGGGTTGGAAGAAACCCTAAAGCTCATCTCATTCCACTAGGCAGGGACACCTTCCACTATCCCAGGTTGCTCCAAGTCCTGTCCACCCTGGTCTTGGACACTTCCAGGGATGGGGAGTCCACAACCACTCTGGGCAAGCTGTTCCCAGGGTTCATAGTGTGGCTGGTACCTCTCTGTGAAAGGTGTTCAAACATTATTCCTCATTCCTGAAAATGGTCAGTGTTGAGTAGCAGCAGGTAGATTCGGGGAGAGGTGCTAAACTGCCTGGATGTGTCTGCTTAGACACCCATTGGCATGTGTGCACAAGTGGAATTGGGATTTGGGTTTGGACTTCTGGAGCATTTCATGGCAGGGATAAAACAACATCTTCTAAATTGCTGGATGAGACTTGGAGCAACCTGGGATAGTGGCAGGTGTCC
Organism: Pitta sordida; assembly: GCA_013390025.1. Taxonomy (NCBI): domain Eukaryota; kingdom Metazoa; phylum Chordata; class Aves; order Passeriformes; family Pittidae; genus Pitta; species Pitta sordida. The sequence continues at coordinate 35,640 of WEKX01023583.1, forward strand.
CTGCCCATGGCAGGGGGTTGGAACGAGATGAGCTTTAAGGTCCCTTCCAAACCCAAGTATTCTGGGATTCTAAAAAAGGGTGAGGAGAGCTTTGCTGCTCTGTTTTAGGCAGCAATTTTCAGGCTAGTGATGGTTTGGATTTTTCCAGCCACCACATTATTAGGAGTAGATGCCTAGTGATAGATGGTAGATGTGTAGTAAATAAAGATGAATGGTTTAGTAGTGCTGAGATTGTTTGGCTTTATCCATTGCTCTGCCATCAGGGGCTGCGAGGTGAATGTGCCGATTTGATTTTTAGCCTTGAGAAACAGCCACATCGCTGTCCTGGCTGCTCTGAGCATCACAGGAAACTCTGGTCTTGATGGACATGTGGCGTTTTGCCTCTTCACCATCTGTCTGGTCTTCAGATTAGTGGCTTTAACCACCAGAAATCCACTCAGTGCTGAGGATGCTGCTCGCTCTGTGTGGCTGTAGAGAGCTCCCAGGACAACTGCTCCCCAAATTTACCTTGTTCAGGCACATAGAGTCACAGAAATGTTAAGGTAAGAAAAGCCCTCTAAGTTCATCAAGTCCAACCATTCCCCCTGTGCTGCCAGGCCCAGCACTAACTCATGTCCCCAAGTGCCACATCCCTCATGCCAGGCAAGATGAGGCTGGGATGAGGAGCATCTACCTCTGCATAGAGATGCCCTTGATGCAGGGCAAGGAGTGAGTGAGGAAAATACACCCCTTTTTATGTGGTCTCTCTGTATATCCCGTGGAGACAAATCCCTCTCCCATCATATACAAAGTTTTGGCAGGAGAGGGTTGGGTTGGATATTAGGAACAATTTCTTCACTGAAAGGATGGCCAGGTATTGGAAGAGGCTGTCTAGGGAAGTGGTGGAGTCACCATCCCTGGAAGTGTTCGAAAGTGTATAGATGGGGCCCTTGTGGACAGGGTTTGGTGGCGGGCTTGGCAGTGCTGTGGGAACAGTTGGACTTGGTGATTTTAGAGGGCTTTTCCAACCTAAATTATTCTATGGATCCATGAATTCTGCCCCTGCCAGCAGCAGTTTAGTGGCAGCTCTGGCTCTTCTCCCTGCCCTGCAGGGCAGGAACGTGCCTGGCACTTCCTTTCCCGTACCAGCATCTTGTTTCAGAGCAAGCAGACAGTGAACGTCTTGTGCCTCTGAATACTCCTCACGTTGTTCTTCCTGCTCCAAACTTCTGCTTTCTCTGGCTGCCTGCGAAATGCTCAGTGCAATCTCTGAAGCTTTGCCATCCCTGGTACTCCTTACTCCTTCCTGAGCCGAGGAAACCTGGTTTCTGCCTTGCAGGGGAGCTGCAGGTGGCATTGCTGGAGGTCGTGGTTCAGGTGTTCCCTGTTCTCCAGAAGTCTTAAGGTGCCCCATGGTGTTTCTGTCTGGAAATGGGGCAAAGCACTGCTTGATGCTGGTGTTGATGGAGGAAAACCTTCCTACAAGGCCCTCTAGAAAAGAAGATTAAGAGAGTCCTTGCAAACTGAGCACCGTGCAGGCATTTCTCCTCCCCCCAGGAGACACTCCAGGGTCATTTTCTTGGACTCACAGGTCTGGCCTCCAGCAGGTTAGGAGGTTTCATCTGGGGATGATGTCTTGTTTCCAGCTGTGTACAGCTCTGGATGTCAGCCAGGTACTTGGGTAGCTGTAAATCCTTCAGTGCCTGCTGCCATCAGCACTTCCGTGACACGGCCACCTGTCCCTGCAGGATCGTATCCACCGCCGGCTTCGTGTGTTTGTTTCACGTTCTGCACCAGCTTTGGATGTAAAGTCCATGTCCTGGATGTGCTGCACTGCTCTGGGATGAAGCAACTTGGCTTTTCAAGCCAGCAAGGTCTGTGAGAGCCAGAAGTGTCTCCTTCAGCCAGCTTGAGACGGGGTGATGCGCTTTTTCCATTCCCACCCCAAACTCTGCCCTTGGTCTCCATCTCCCACAGCAAAGCCTTTCTTTCATCTACTCCTCCACAACAGAGCACAACATGTGGGATTTCCTTTTTTTTTTAAGTGAAAATAAAAATGAAATCCCCAAACATCACAAAAACACGCCGTGGAGTTTGTTGTCCCCCAGCCGGGGTTGCCTGTGCCAGGAGAGCGGAGTCACCGGCCGGTTGCTCAATGCTCTTGGGGGCAGGATGGGAATGCTTGGCAAAGCCCCCCCCACACGCTGTGGAGCAATTTCCAGCTGAGATTTTAATAGCCTGCAGCTTTGGAGCAGTGGCAGCTATGTCTGTGTGAAAGGCAGCTCATCTCCATCGTTGTTGGACTGGCACAGGATTTTTTGGGACTGGTTGGGGGGGTGGGGAGGTTGGATGGAAGCCATTGAAAATGGAAAAGTTTGGTGACCTCCTGCCAGTGTGGGGTTGGATGTGATGAAGGCATGTTTGGTGCTGGATGTCTGTGCACTGGAATTTGCCGTGGCTCTGGCATAAGGGTGTTTTAGTCTCAGACATGCAGGTTTGAAACATCTTATGGATTCACTGGGATGAGATAGTCTGCCCCTTCCCCACAAAACCTCCTGCTTCACTGCTGGGGAGGATCATTCCCTTGAATTAAAACTAATTTAGTCACTGGTGACCTCTGTGGTGACCAGTGACAGGACCAGAGGGAACAGCTAGAGCTGTGTCAGGGGAGGTTTAGGTCAGATATTAAGGACAGGTTCTTCCCTCAAGGGTGGTTGGGCACTGGAACAGGCTCCCCAGGGCTGCCAGAGTTCAAGGAGCATTTGCACAGTGCTCTCAGGCAGGTGATGGGATTGTTGGGATGACCTGTGCAGGGCCAGGAGTTGGACTTGGTGATCCTTGTGGATCCCTTTCAACTCAGGATATTCCATGATTCTATTCTATGAATCAATAAATGAAGAGTGATCAGGACAGCCTTGGCTTGCAGAAGCCCTAGTTTCTCTTCCCTGGCTTTTTTCCCCCTGTTTTGGACATGCACCTGGCATCTTGTTGGTGACCACTACAAGATTCAGTTCACTGATCCCATGGCTGTTGTTACTAGAGGGGTCTCCACAAAAATGTGGGGCTGGATCCATGTGTAGCCAGTCTGTGGGGCTTTGCAGCCTCAGAGCTTGCTGGGGTGTGGGTGCTGCCATCCCTGTCTGGGCTGGGCTCCTGGTGTGGCTGCCCAATGGGATAGGACTGAGGGGATGGTTTTATTTAATGCACAAGTCTTGCTGGGTCAGTTCCAGTGTCCCTTGAGCAGCAAGTCACATGTGAGGATGGTCCAAACTACTGGAGGGATACTCATCCTGGAGGAGAAGCAGGGGACTTCCCCTTCAGGCTGGCTTGTGGCTTTTCCAGCTGCCTTGCTTTTCCAGGTTTCTCCCTCCTCTGTGCCTCTATTTCTTCCCAAACTCCAGGTCTCTGTTGGCAAACTGCCTCCCTAGCAGTCTCCTTGCTGAAAGGTGTTTCTGCGAGTGAAGCCGGTGCTGGCACAACTCCCTGGATGATTTGCCTGTCCCAGGGTGGTAGGAAAAGAGAATAAACGGTGTCTGAGGAGTGGATTCAACAACTGATTTGCCTTTTTTCCCCCCCCCTCTGCATGTCTCTGACAGGTCACAGCCAAGACTGCCTTCCTGTTCATCTTACCTCAGTATAACGTTAGTGTGCCTACAGCAGGTAAGAGATGCCCCTGCTCCAGATACCCTGAGGGGGGGGTCAGATGGTGGTCTGCCCCAGACCCTCTCTGCCAGCTGGCCTGGTCTCACCCTCCACTGACCACAGTGCCCTGGCTCTTTTCTGGGAGTGAAGGAGATGTTCAAAATAAGGTATTTGGGGAAGAAGCAAAGTTTGAGCGGCTCGGAGCACTCTGTTCTTGTCTGACGGCCCTTATGCTTGCAGGGTTGGGAAGAAGTGCTTTCCAGGGGGGTTTGGGGGTCTTCCTCTCTGTTTCTGCCATGGCCAGACTCCTCTGTGCTCCCTACAAGGTGAGGATCCTGCTCCAAGTCTGGTCAGGCAGGATCAAACTGTCTGATTGCACCTCTGGAGTAGCTCCATGTCCCACTGAGAAGCAGGAGGGATTTACCTCCTAGTTCCTGTCTTGCTAATTTTGGGGGGTGGCACATGGTGAGGAAGTGGAGATGCCCAGGGTGCACAGCATCCCTGCTCCAGGGAGCTTATGGGCCTGATTCACCTGGAGTAATTCAAGGAGCTTTTGAGGTGGTGCAGCTCCAAACCCAACGGGCCAGAGGATTTGTCCCATCTTCCAGCCAGGAGGCAGCTGGAGGCTCGGGCCCTGATCATATTTTGGCTGCGAGTTGCTACCTTCCTGGCCCAGTGCCCCTCTGGATCTGGCAGGGATCTGGGCACTGAGGTGGAGACAGCAGGAGGGGGTTTGGGTAAAGCCCTGAGCTCAGGATGAGCCAAACGCCCCGAGGGCACAGAGCCTGGCGTGGTGGCAGAAAACTGCAGTTAATTGGAAGTGTTTGAGTAATCACCCAAAGAAAGAGCAGGGTGTTGGGATTAGCGGAACTACAATGAGGCAGACATGCGGAAGATAAAAGCTCTGCCCTTAAAAGTCTTTGAACATTAAGGCCGAAGAAGTCATCCAGCTTCCAAATTAAATTGTGGTCTGTGCTCCCCTATGGCACAGTCCGGGCAACTTCCGCTGCTGGTTGTTAAGTGATTGATTCTTTCCTGATGTCAGAAATCTCAGGGGGGCACAGCAACACCTCACCAGAGCCGAGTAATGGGGTCTCAGTGCAGAGCATGAGCTGGCTGAGGCCTTGGGGAGAGAGACCTTGGTGCAGCAGCTTGTTTGGAGGAAGGGTTATTGCTCGTCTGAATTTTTCCACGGCTGTTTGACATCCCTCACAACTCCTACTGGAGCTGCTTTTGAGATGCCCTGGAGAGAGGAGGCAGAGCAGTTGCATGTGTGCATGATACTATTTTCTTTGGACTTGCAATTCTATCTTTCACCTTGCTCTGGGGTACAGGCACCACTTTTACCTCTGGGTTTGCCCAGCACCCAGCCCAGGCTTCTAAGGACAGTATGTTTGAATATCCTTTGCCAGATGTTTTCATAAATCCTATTCAAATCTCAAAAATCTGGACTGAGGCTTTGTTTGAGGGTAAACAGGGCTGGTGACAAGACACTTTCTGCAGTGTGCCACAAGGACAGCAGCTTTCCCGAATCTGCTTCTTCCCCATAAGCTGCAGGGCTGCAAATAGTCACCCAAATGCAGATGACTGGGGTATTTTGGGTGCTGTTGGGTCTCCTGTTGCTCCAGAAGAGCATGGCCTCCCATGACTCCTATTTCTCATCCACCAGCCTCATGCTGCTGTCTCAGATCCCTTAATAGCACAAGGCGTCTGCATTTAGGCAGCCGAGTCCTGCTCCAGCAGCTTTCAGGGATGAGTGGGAGAGACTAGATTGTAATTGAGGGGGTGAAAATTCCATCCTAAGCCTTAATGTTCCCAGGGGGGCATCCCTGATCCCATCACCTGCTTCAGTGCTGCTTTCATGTCTTCATCCCTCGGGATGATAATTCCCATCTCCACAGCCGGGCTGTCTCCAGCCCCTCACCTCTGCCAGGGGAAGTGTCCTGAGTGTCTCCTCCCTTGAGGTGTGTAACTATCAGAGGGGAAACCACCCACCTCTGCCATGAACTAACCCCAGACAGAGCCTTTTCTTCCAGCCACTGGCATTAGGCATGACCTGTCTTCAGTGTCCCCACCCAAGCTGTGTGTTGGGATTAACCCCACGTTCCCACTAATTCATAAGCCCTTACGTGGAAATCGTTTGGGTCATGGGCATGTGACCCCCTGTTTGGTCTCTTGCAGATGGGGAACTGGTCCAGTATCATTATGGGCTGAAGGATCTGGTCACCATCCTCTTCTACATCTTCATCGCCATCATCCTGCACGCAGTGGTTCAGGAATACGCCCTGGACGTGAGTGCCATTCCGCACCTCGAGTGTCAAAATCCCTCAAATCCCATGGGGAACAGTGGCCCTGCTGCAGTTAAATGCTGTTCAGGGGCTGTTGGTGGTGATGAGTGAGCCTTTGTCTCTAGAGGCTGCTTGGGATGATGATGAGGAGGAGAGAGGGTTGATGACACGGTGACTCATGTTTCCTTGTTCCTTTTTTCTCCCTATGCTCCTTCCCAGAAAATCAACAGGCGGCTGCATCTCTCCAAGGTCAAACAGAGCAAGTTCAATGAGTCTGGGCAGCTGGTTGCCTTCCACTTCACCTCTGTGATCTGGTGCTTGTACGTCGTGGTGACGGTAAGGCCGGGACTGGGATTTGTGGTGAGGGAATTGTGGTTTCTGGAGCACAAAATCCCACTGGCAGCAGAGTGCCCAGCCAGCCGCTCGGCCAAAATGGGCACATTTCAGCAAGTCCAGTTTCCAAGTGTGGTGGATCTTTCCAGTCACTGAGTGAGGGCAGTTTGGGGAGATCCTTCTCCTGCATTGGGCAAGGCATAAGCGAATGGGGTGTGAAATATTTTTGGAGCTGGACTGCAGAAATCCTGCCTGGCCCCAGCATCTCCATCTGCTGCTCCAGGTCCTCTTTCTGAGCTTCTTACTTTCCTCCTTATTTACTTTCACTGCCTTGAGGTTTTTAGATGCCTTTTGTGGATCTAATAGTCAGATTTTTGGGATCACTCTTTGTGATCCCTTTCTTGGCAAGCTGGCAGTGAGGGGATCACTGAGAGCAGGGAAACCCACTGTCCCTTGGGTGCACTGGGGATGTGTCAACCCCAAACTGCTGGGAGAAGAATTCAGAGGGGAAACATTTCATTTTGGGGAGGAAGGGGGAGGAAAGGAGAGGTGTTGTGGGAGAGATCTGAATATTCTGGCAATGGGAAGTGATGATGCTTTACTACCTGCAGCCATTGGGGTCCACCTGGATGCCTGGGGAGAGATCCCCCTCCCCACTGCTCAGGGGGTCCCCCTTCAAGGCCAGCATGTCAGAGATCTGCTGGCACTGCCTCTGCCCTGTAGGGCTCTGAGGAGGTAAAGTTTGGCAAAACAGTTGATGCTGCTGGTTTTGGGCCCCCCTTGCCCAGTGCCAGACCCATCCCTCACCATCTGTGGGCCTGGAGCCTCCTCATTGCCATGATGTGCTCCCCAAATACCCAACATGTGCAGAGCAGGCCCTTTGCAGCTCTTGCATTTCCCCTGACCTCCTCCAGCTGGAAAAAGGGGCTCAGGGCAGACAGGGCATAGATGATGGTGACTTGGCAGCACAGATTTCCCGTTCCAGTCTTGCCTTACAAAGCCCAGTGCACGAGCCCCGTCCTGTAACCTGCACTGCAAACATAAGGCAAGAGGTGGAAAATGAAACTATCCAATTAAATTGGTTTTGTAGGTGTTTTCTGTCCCTCTTTCTCATCAGCAGCACTTCTGGTTGCTTAAGTGTTACTGGGAGTTGAAAATGCCAGTGAGGGAGAAGCCCCCTGCACCAGGCACACAGTTGAGCTGTGCTGCCATCTCACCCCTGCACCCCCAGAGCATCCCAGACCCCCAGAACATCCTGTCCTGAATTGAAACACTCAATGCAATCGAGCAAGCACCCCACAGGGTGCAAGGCAAGCAAACACAGGGCCTGGATGTACATCAGGGAGTTGCCAGAGGTCCACAAATGCATCTGAGATTTGGAGAGCTCAACTCTGGCTCTCACAGGGAACACATTTTTTTCTGCAGGCTGAAAGGACTCAGGTGTCATCCCCAGTTCCTTGTTTCACTGTAACATCAGCCCACCCTGTCATAACCTGTTTCTCTTGCTGAAGCTTTGCATGTCTTGTGTTTTTCAGGAAGGATACATATCAAACCCCCGGAGTCTGTGGGAAAATTACCCTCATGTTTATCTTCCGTAAGCACTTGCAAGGGCATTTTGTTCTGGGGCTGACCACTTCCTTCCTCTCCACGGTTTTCCCTGTGGCTGGGAGTGGGGTGCTGACACCACAGCACCCTGCTGCAAGGATACTGCAGTGAGATTGTGAGGAGTGGGGGATGTGTCTCATTTGAGAGCCTGGGGAGGGTGTTCCAAAGGGTTTCCTCCATGAGGAAGGTGTTGTGGGCATGGTTACTCATCCTGGATGTTTCCTGCATCCCCTTGGGCAAGTGTTCTTGTGATTCGTTTTTCACAGTAGAGAGGAAGTGGGGGATAATCCTCTCTTCTTGGGTTTTTACGAAAGTGAGGTTTTCTGAGAGCATGGAGAGCAGAGAGATGAGTATGAGCTGTCTCAGCTCAACAAATCGTTTTAGCCCAGAAACAATGCCTCCTAAATCCTATGCCTAAATCCCGGGGAGGGATTGCCCAGTGTTGCCCTGGTGCCTGAGTCCCTGGGGTCCTGCCATGCCCTGGGCTGGCTCAGGTGGCTCATCCTCTGCATTTCAGGTTCCAGGTGAAGTTTTTGTACCTGTGCCAGCTGGCGTACTGGCTTCACGCCCTGCCGGAGCTCTACTTCCAAAAAGTTCGCAAGGTGAGAGCCAGGTGGGTGCTCCAGTGCAACCTGGGGATCCAACCTGTTGGATTTTGGGACAGGGAGCTTTGGGAGAGGGCGGGTGAAGAGGGGGGAGAGGTTGATGTGGCTTTCTGCCCTGCCAGGAGGAGATCCCCCGCCAGCTGCGCTGCATCACGCTCTACCTGCTACACATTGCCGGCGCCTACCTGCTCAAGTGAGTCACATCCTGCACCAGGGATGGGGCTGAGCAGGTCCTTTTGCACTGGGAATCACCTGGAATTCCTCAGCAGGGTGGGGGAGGGCGAGCTTAAAGGGAATAAAGGGGAGTGTTTCAGTGAAGAGTGAGTTTTTACCTGGGCAGGTGGCAGTAGGACAAGGGGGATGGTTTGAAACTAAAAGAGGAGAGATTCAGATTCCATATTAGGAAAAAATTCTTCTCTTGTGAGGGTGATGAAGCACGGGGACAGGTTGTCCCATCCCTGGAAGTGTCCAAGGCCAGGTTGAATGGGGCTTGGAGCCACCTGGTCTAGTGGAAGGTGTCCCTGCCCATGACAGGGGATTGGAATGAGATGGACTCTACGGTCCCTTCCAACACAAACAATTCTGTAATAAAAAGCAGAACAAGCTTTCCAGCAGTTAGGGTTTTGTGTTGGATCCATCCCTGCCCTGCTACTGTTTTGGGCTGTGTTTTGAGACAGGCATTTCCCGCATTGCAGTCTTGTCCTTGCTGCTGCAGAAAGGTCCAACTCTGGGCTTCTATTCCAACCGAACGCATTCTCTGATTCCATGACTCCCTGATGTCTTGGGGGTGGGGATTCCCTCCATTGCAGTTCTACCCTCACTGCTGCAGGAAGACCTGGCTTTGGGCTGGTGCTGCAGCTCAGGGACAGCAGAGGAGAGGCTGTAGCTGGATTTGAAGGATGAAGGTTGACCAGCCCTGTGATGCTTTTCTGTTTTTCATCCCTCCTAGCTTAACCCGCTTGGGGCTGATCCTCTTGCTGTTGCAGTACTTGGCCGAATTCTTCTTCCACATGGCCCGGCTGGTTTCCTTCACAGATGAGAACAACGAGAAGCTGTAAGCAAGGGAGCTGCCCGTGGCCTCCATCCTCCTCCGGAGCCTGGGAGAGTCGTGGGGCTCAGTCTCACCTCCCCACTCGGGTCTGGGGGCTGCTCCTGCCCACCCCTGTGCTTGTCCCTCCTGCAGGTTTAATGTCTGGGCCGTCGTGTTCGTGGTCACCAGGCTCTTCACCCTCACCTTGTACATCCTGGTCATCGGTTTCGGGCTGCCACGAGTGGAGAGCCAGGCCCTGGACCCTGAGAGAGGGAACTTCTTCAGCTTCCTCTTCAACAATATCCTCTTCAGGTAGGAATGTCTCCTGTGTCTTCCTTGGCTGTGTTATCTCAAGGTGGGTTTTGTCGAGTTGGGAAATCAAAGAATCACAGAGTGGTTTGGGTTGGAAGGGACCTTCAAGATCATCTTGTTGCAGCCCCTTTGCTGTTAACAGGGACACCTTCCAGTAGGCCAGGCTGCTCAGAGCTTCTTCCAAATGCCAATGGGGATCTGATCTTTGTTCCATTTAGGTAAAGTCCTAGTGAGCTGAAGGAAGCAAGGAGGGGTTTAAAGGCTATGGAGCCAAAACAGGAAAAAACAGAGAAAAAGCCAGCAGCTGTATTCATTGAGTCTGTCTTAGGGAAAGGCTTGCAGGCTTACACCTGTAAGTGCATTTACACAGATGTGGTCAAAGAAAAAGCATTTTTGCTGCTTCTTGGACATGTTTTGCTCCCTGTTGATGTGGGATGGGCTCCTCATGCCTTGCAGTCTTGTCTGTCAAGACTGGGAGCCTTTCTCACCCATACAGCAGCTGTGGGTTCTGTTCATAATTAGCTGGGCCTGGTTATTCCCAAGCTTTTTGAAGCTGTGGGCACATTTGAAGTTTTGAGGGACTTTCTAAGCTCCCTTCCAACCTCACTCACCTTTTAGCTGTACAGAGGAGCTGGGAATGTTGTCCCTTGACCGTGCTGACTGTGATTTGGGCAGTGCTGGTCGAGATGATCTCGTTCATCCATTTCTATCCTAAAGTCGTAAGAATCAACAATGCCTTGAGCACCTGAGAGCTTTATGGTGTGGAGGGAAAGGGAAGTGGCTGCCCTGGGCTCAGGGGGCGGCAGAAAGGATTGATGGGGGTTGGAGGGATGGCACTGCCACCTCAGGGGCCTCAGCCACCAGCCTCAGCGTGGGTGGGAGGCTGGGCTGGGGGTGGCCTCGCTGCTCTGTTCTCAGCCTGCCTCTTCTCCGTCCCTGCCAGAATGAGTGTGCTGCTGTTGGTGTGCCTCTTCCAGGCCTCGGTGATGTGGCGCTTCATCCACTTCCAGCTGCGGCGCTGGAGGGAATACTGGAATGAGCAGAGCAGTCGGAAACGAGCCGCTGCTGCCGCCAGCACCAAACAACAAACCAAGCCGCTCAAGAGGGACTCGGGTGAGTGCTGGGATGGGTTTCATTGTGGGAGGCATCAGCTCTGTGGTTCAGCACCCCCTCAGAAGGCTGCTGCCCGTGCAGGGGGTCCTCAGCAGTATCCTGATGTAGTGGGAAGTTTCCCCATGTCTGTGAGCCAGCCCTGACAGGATTAAGGTTTTGCCTTGTGGGAGGGCAAGGGTTTTCTCTCTCTCTGTAGTATCACAGAATCGCAGAAAAGGCCTCCAGAATCATCCAGTCCACCCTTTAACCAAACAAGGGTTTAGCCTCTAGACCCTTCACCAGCTTTGTTTCCATCCCCAGGCTACCATGAAAACGGAGTGGTGAAAGCAGAGAACGGCACCTCTCCTCGAACCAAGAAGCTGAAGTCGCCGTAGAAGCAAAGGGTTGTCTCCTGGGGAGGAGGGCGAGATACCAGGACTAAGCAGCCCCTCCTCCTGGTCCTCACGAGCGGCGTCTTGAAAGGCTCGGAAACCGTCATCTTCCCAAGGTGTCTCTCGCTCTCCTCCCTTCCTCTCTTGCTCTCTTGAACCGTTTGCAATAAAACCAAAAAGGTCCCTTTCCCCTGCTCCCTTCCCCTCCTAGGAACCTTTTCCAGCCCTCCTGGGTTTGCCTTCCTCTGTGCAATTTCTGTTTTTACCCTTTTCTACTTTAATGTTTCATTATTTTGGTTAATGGTTAAAAAATGTATCATAGATGGTTCCAAACAATCCTTTTTTCTCCTACAGCATGTTCCTCCCCTCTCTTCATGGTGCTTCCCCGAGCCCCTGGGACAGGGCCACGACAACTTGAAGGCACCAAATTTATGTTATTGGGAACAGGTTCCTGGGGGATTGTGCTGGGGCTGTGAGATTCCTGAGGCTCAGGGGTGCTCTCAGGTGAGATTGGGGCACATCTGGCCAACGCTCGGCAGGATGGTGATGCTGCAAAGAGAGACCAGGGTCTGAGGGAGGAACCTCAGCCCTGTCTTGTCTCATGGTGGACCTCTGTGTAAGTGGGGCTTTTCTTACCCCTGATTTTGAGCTAATTTTGGAGAGCTGGGCAGCAGAGAGGAAAGAGAATTTCCTTCTTCATAGGGAAGGCCCACCTCCCAGCCTCTGCTTGCCCCAGCTCTTCTGCTACAGCTCTGTGTCTCTCTTGGCTGCCCTGTGGTGGTTCTGAACCTTCCAGCCCCAAGAGCTGGGCAGCTCTGGAGCTCACAGTGTCTTGTGGGGCAGTAGCACCCTCAGGTCCACATGAAACCTGGAGTCCCGCCCTGCTCTGAGCACTGCCTTGGTTCCTGTCAGCCCAGGCCCTTTGCCAGCTTGTCTGTGCCTGGTGGACCTGGTGTTGTCATGGCTCGTGACCACATCCAGGTGACAAACTGGCTGCTGCAAAGGGTTTTTGCATCAATGGGACTGTGCCTCTCATGCTGTCACCTCAGCCTTCCTCATCCCTACCGTACCAGTCCAGCCGTGCCATTGGCAGCCACCAGCTTCACTCCTTGTTTCCAAAGGATACAGTGCTTGTATCCACCCAAGGTGCTATCAAATCCAGGGTTTCTTCCAAAAAACCTAGCCCCTTCATCCCTTTCTGAGCTGTGAATGAGATGACAGGGAAGGAAGGGGAAGGAAGCTGGGGCTGCAAGGAGCAGCTTGCATTTCAGGAAAAGCCTGACTTGTGATGCATAGCTGTTGGCAGATGGAGTTGTCTCAAATCTACCTCAGAGGCCATCTGTTGCTGCAGACCACTTTCCCCTCTTGCTCCTGCCCGCTGCCACCTCCACACGCTGGCAGGAGATTTTGTGGAAAGCCACATCCTACCAGTGTGATCCTTCGCTGACTCTGCTGGGGAGCAGCACTTGCCTGGGGTTTTGTGGGTCAGTGCCATCTCACTGAGCTTTCTTGGGGTGCCACACACCGGTCTGGATTTGGCAGGTGAGCATTAGTGGCACCTCTCACCCCACAACTCCTCCAGGGCCGTTCTGAGCTGGGCTTTGCTGTTGGTGCCTCTTGTGCAGCGAAGTCGGCTGTAGCTTTAGTTCTGCTTCTCCACAGCAGGAACAGATGAACGATGGGCAAGGAGAGTGGGCACAGAGTTGGGAGGAGCTGGGGTGCCCTTCCATATCTAGTGCTGGACTGATCCTTGGCATGTCCCTTACTCAGCCCTTTGGTTCTCTCCGAGTGCAATTTCCAGCTTGTGGCTGGCACAGTTGTCCTTCACATCAGTCGTGTTTTGAGGAATGGGTGACTATTGATTCTCTGCCCCTCTTTGAGTTGAGTTGGGTTTTTTTCTCTGTTTCTGTGGGTGTCTTTTGTCCCTTCCTCCCCCTCTCCTTGTTGAGGATTCACTGGAGGGAGAAAATGTTCAGGGACATGAGGACAGTTGGTCAAATTCCACTTGTTCCTCCATCCCCACGGCCTCTGAGTGTCAAATGAGAGATATTGGCAGGAGAGGGTTTTCCCCCTTTTTCAGGGGAACTGGGGAAGGAGGCTGGAGCAGAGAGCCCTTGGTGGCACCTTGCAATTGCTCCTGGTAGCCCGTGCTCGGTTGACAACACATTTTGGCTCAGAGGCAGTGGCAGGACCCACAGTGCACCGAGATCAGAGCTTTATGTTAGGGAAAAAGGTCTGGTGCAAGAGGTTTTTTCTTTCTCCTTTTCCCATCCCCAGCCATCCACTGCCATGTGCCTTCCGAGGGCAACTCCTGCCTGGCATCTCTCCGGAGCCTTGGCCTGTCCTTCCGCAGAGCCGGTGCCTCTCAGCAGCTGAGCTATTGAACTGTGTTCACAGGTGACACATACAGGCCCCCCCAAAAACTGGCTGCTGAATGATTCCTCCTCCTGCCTGCTTTGCTTCAGGCAACTTTTCCACTTGCACAATCCTCTCTCTTCGTACAGTAGCTGGTTATGCTTTGTATCCCAAGTGCCTTATGTTGTAGCCTCTCTGTACTATAGCCGTAGCTGAGCACCCTCCCTCTTTACTATGTATGTACAACTTACGCTACATTTATGTGGGGTTTTTGTTTTCTTTTTGGTAGAGCTACCAGGAAAAGGGAGTTCGTTTTGGAAGCATTTCCATGTGTTCTTTCTATTATTTGCCTTTTTTTCAACCTATAGAGGATAGGGCTTTTTTTTTTTTTTCGCCCCTCTGTATTTAGTCCTCAGAAATCCTCATCCTTCTGTTAGACCCAGACCTGGCAGGTTGGTTTGTTTTGAACTGAGCCTTTGTTGTGAGGCAATATCCACTGTCATCCCAGAGGTTTGCAATCCCCTCTCCATCAGAGGGGCTGCTCCTGTCTCTGTGTTCTAGTCCAAGCACAATCCCTTGGCTGCAAGCCCACAGTAACTGCTTCTATGTCCATGTCATTTCTCAGCAGATCGAGCCTTCTCTTCAGCCCAAAGAGCTTTTTCATTCCCAAATGGAGTATTTTCCTTAGAAGCCTTTATTGGTCAGTCTGTCCTTGACCACTGTGTGTATAAAATGCCACGAGCTCGCTTCCCTTAAGTGGATGCTCTTCTCATGCCCCATCTTCTCAAGCCCTGTGTCATCTCCAGGAAACACCACGGAATTGTTGGGTTCGGTTGGAAACCACCTCCAAGGTCATAAAAATCCAACACCGAGATCCAAGTTCCAACCCCTAACAGGAGCTCTTGTGCACCACAGTGCAGCAGGTGATGGAGATTATCCAAAACTGCAGGTCGTTCCTTCCAGTGTGACACCATTGCCTGCGCCCTTCCCGTGGGGTTCAGGCTGCTTTTGCAGTCTCTGTCCTTTACCCAACCTGAGGAGGTCGGGAATTGAGGGGCCAGTGATTCTGAGGCTGAAGCACAGTGTTCTCCTGCCCTAGCCTAGAAGAGCTGTGAAATATCAGCAGTACTTCTCTCTTTCTGTCTTAGATAGTGGGAGAATGGGCTTGGGAAGAGGAAGGGGTGGAGGAAGAACAGATGTAGCATTTCACATACGATTTTTTGAGTTACTCTTACATTGTGGGGCATTACAGTCACATTTTGTCTCGGTGTTGTTGTTGTTGTTTAGGATCCTTTCTTCTTCCTCATCGTGTTTGGGTTAGTAGTAGACAAATTCCAGTTCCCCTGTAGGTCCCCTTACCCTCAACTCAGCATGTTAAAAATGTATTTTTGATGTGTTTCCTGGTTGGAGGGAAGAGTGGCTACTCTAAGATGTCTCTTCCTTGCCTCCAATGATGCTGGAAGCTTGGAGCTCCCCTGCCTTTGCTGCAGTGCCTGGGGGTTTACAGCACCCTCAGGCTCTTGCCTTTGGTAGATGGACCCCAAATTGTGTCAACGGTGGATGGGGATGTTGGGGTTTGGTTTCCAGCCTTCCAGGAAATTTTGTGTGGGATGAAAAGTTGATTGGGTAGGTTTTGTACCCAAACAGGGAAATATGTTCCTTTGGCTCGGGGCTGTGTGTGGAGTTCTGCTGGGAAGAATGGCTGTTGGAAAAGCCAGGCAGAGGTGTGGAGTTTTTCCTCAAAAATGTTGAACTTGATGGATGTAACTTCAGCAAAGGAACTCAAGGAAAATTTCTGTTCTGACGTATTTCCTGGTTTTGGAAGGGGTTGGAGGAATTAACAGTCTCTGGTATTTCATCCTATTTGTTTCATTCTTCCTGTCACTTCAGTTTTTGTACGGATTTTGTTTGTTGTTTGTTGTTAAATGACTCTTGTGATAAACTCAGCAAAAGTATTTTTCTGAAATAAATAAATAAAAGGCATAGATTCTTTCAGTGCTGCTGTGCAGTGATGCTTTATCATTCCTAAGCTGTACATGTGGCAAAGCAGCTGTGGATGGGTTGTACTGGTCTCTCTTCTGAATTACCAGAAGAGAGAGTTCCCTTTGTGTCCTCGTATTCATGGAATCATGGAATGGTTTGGGTTGGAAGGGATGTTAAAGGACATCCAGTTCCACCCCCTGGCATGGGCAGGGACACCTTCCACTATCCCAGGTTGCTCCAAGCCCCATCCAACTTGGTCTTGGAGACTTCCAGGGATGGGGCAGCCACAGCTTCTCTGGGCAACCTGTGCCAGTAACTCATCACGCCCACAGGGAGGAATTGCTTCCCATTATCCAACTTAAATGAACACTCTTTCATCTTACAGCCATTCCCCCTTGTCCTGTCACTCCCTGCCCTTGCAGCTGGGCTTCATCTTCCCACATTTTCCATGTCCACAGCATGGGCAGCTGCTCCAGAGTTCGTTATTCGTGGCTGCCTTCATCACAGGGAGTGGAGGAGAAGGGCATTTGCAGGAGGTGATTTATGTGATGTGGTTTAGGCACATACTTTTTGGTGAGCTAAATTGTATATTTTGTGCAGCTGGCTCCGGGCACACAACATGACTTGGCTGAGGATTATGTTACGGTTTCATGGCATGTGCAGAAAATAGTTTCTGACTTTCTACAGCTCGAGCAATTTTATCTCTTTAAGTTCTTGGTCTCTTGAAATCCGAGGTGGACCAGAGATACCTGGAGTGAATGTCAGTCAGAGGGAGCAGCGGCACAAAATGAGCCCAGAAGGGAAGAGCAGTGACCTTTTCCAAACAAGGGGGAGCCAGGAGGGAGCTGTCATGTGGAGACTCTCAGCTGTCTGAGGGGAAGTTGGAATCCACAGCACAAAAGCTGATTTAAAGAAGCATTTTGTTGCAGAGAGCTTTGTTCTCTGTGTGCCTGACAGCTGCCTTTGATGTGGCTCCATGGCAATACCTGGCAGGTGACATTTGGGGTGAGAACGTCCCTGCCACGTTCACCTTTGTGGAGGGATGAGTAATGTGACTCTTAAGTGGAGCACAAGTGTCATAACTCCATTGCCATGCCAACTGCTTGTTTTGCTTTTCCCTTGGGATGGCAGCCTGCATAAGATGGGTTTAGATGGGATCTCAGCCCTAAAACCATTCTCTGAAACCTTTTGTTAACAAAAATGCAGAGCTGCTGTGAGCAGATTTGTGTCCCTGCTATCTCCAGGTAGCCAAACTCACCGCTCCATTTTGAGTAAACCCAAAATCACACTTTGTGGGGTTTTCCCCCCTTTATTTTAACCCTTAGCTATTCCAGCCATTGAGGTAATTCTATTTAAAACAGGCTTATTAACACTTTGATAGCAACTGAATTTTTATTGCCATTTTAATAACAAATTAAACTGGCAGTCTTCACTACTTGAAGGTGAAAAGCCCTTTTGACTCTGAAGAAACCTAGAGAAATTTTCACTCCAGGCTTCAGAGAGCTTTAGCTCTCTCAGGTACTGCATGAAAAAGTTGGGATACCAACAGGAGAACCTGACTTTGGCTCTCAGAGTTTCTCCTGTGAGTTTCATTTCACCATGCAGCAGTTGTGAGGTTGAGTCTGGTGGTGGCTAAAAGGGCAGGGAGAGGTTAGGAAATGAAAAAAAATGTTAACAAAGTGAGGGTGGAAGGGGGGGATGAAACAAAGGGGAAGATCAGCACATCCTTTTTGAAGTGCAATATCTTAAAAAGTCAGCTGGGTGTTAAACTGTCTTGTGCTTCGGCTTCTGGGAAAAGATTACTCGGGAAGGCTCGAAGGAAGTCACGGTAGTTTATCTCGTCTTCTCCACAGGAACAGTAGTCAATCAGCTGTGGGGACAAAAAACACAACAAGCACCATAAAGAGGTGGAAGAAGCTGCAAAATTGGGAGGTTTTTGAGGGGAGAAAGTGCTCAGAGGTACTGTCTGTGTGAGAGGGCAGATCTTATTCCCCTCTTGGACAGTGTACAACCTTGGTAGTCCTGAATCACACGTAAACTCAGAGTCATGGGATCACTAAGGTTAGAAAAGATCAACCCTTTAATGGTTGGACCAGATGATCTAGATGTTCAAGGCCAACCTTGAATGCCTATAGAGAAAAAGTGTTTGAGTTTAGTCCTGATTTCCTTCTGTCTCACTGCGGCCGCAACAGATCCCCCAGAATCCCAAGCATGGCCACAGACTGACACAGGCCACAGGAAATCCTTCAGAAATCCCTGCCAAAAGTGGGATGGGGGCAGCATTTCTGAACAGCCTCTCTTCCTGGCGTCACTTTGGGGTATGCACATGGCATAAAGGGGAGACAGAGATAATTGAGCTCGGAGACAGCCCAAATAATGAGCCAGTTCTTGTGTCCGTGCCTGACCCTGCATTGTGTTACAGAGCTATAGCCTTTGAGTGCTTAAGGGAAAGAAAGAGGGCTTTTGTTTCTTTAATTGCATAACTAATCTCCTTCTGACACACGGGGAGATGGAAAAGGTCTAATATCACAGCTCCTTGAAAGGATTCTTCTTCCCCTTGTCGCTGGGAGACAGATTCCCTGGGGGTTTGCTCGTGTGTGACTGACAGCTGTGCTCCTCTCCAACCCAGGCAGCAGCCAACTCTCTGCCCTATGTTTAATTTATAGCCCTGCCACGCTCCTGAGGGCTCTGGGAACACTGGTTTTGAGATCTCAGGGAGAAGATGGATGTTTTTAGTGTACAGGTCCTAGATTAGGGCTCAAACATGGGGGGTCAGTCTCAGTTGCCACAGGTTCTCCAAATTAGTTTTAGTTATGTCTCTTCCTCTCCCAAGTTATGATTCTCATTTCCTTTTTTAATTATTACTGTTGTTTTATGTTTGAGACAATACTTAGTTCTTAAACCTTCAGTTAAGTTGCTTTAAAATCCATGATGCCTCTAAGCTTCCTAAAGCCCATTCCCTGGGCACCTCAGTGTCATCTCTACTCATTCCCAGCTGTGGTTAAATCATGACGGACACTCCAGAGCTCTGCAGTAGCCTATTCCTGATGTCTGTCATGATACAAAACCCCTTCTGCTCATCCAAGACCTGAGCCAGCAGGAATTTTTGGGTTTCACATAACAATGCAGCCAAACACAGGGGGAAACCTGGGTAACATTTTCCCATTCTGAATTGGGACTCTCCTGCCCTTTTCTTGGAGCTGTTCCCCCTTGTAGGGTAGAACAGCTGGTTAGGGTTGGTTTTCAGAAGAGATACCTTAGAAGAACTATAGGAGGGGAATTCCATATGCACAGCAACCTTTCCTTCTGACCTTTTTAAGAAGAATGGTGTTGGTTGGCACATCCAACCTCTCACAAAGATCTAAAAATTTTCCTTTGTCCAGGATTCCAGAGCCGTCCTTGTCACTGTGGTGAAACGCCTCATGAAACTTCCTGGTGTTCAGGTATTTATGACAGAGCTTCAGCTCTTTCTGAACCTCCTCAATTAAATTATCCAGGTCCCGCTTGGGGATGTCACTGCAGAAGAAAGGAAAAACAGGATTTCACGTAAAAGCTAATTCTGGCAGCCTGACTGTGAGACTTGTGTGAACAACTGTGAAGAACCTTTGGTGCTCCACAGTCCCAGGAGTTGTGGGCAACTTGGGTTTCAACAAGACTTCCTGAACTACCATGACGCCACTTCCAAACCATGTCCTGAGGTAACAGGGTTGTTACTGGGACACACAAACTGGGTCCAGGCAGCTAAAAAATGAGGTTGTGGTCTAGACTCTGATGGGCTGATAAGTAAAGAAGGAACAGAGGCCAAAAAAAATACTCCGCCAACCACCCACTGAGCTTGCAATGATCAAGTAGCTCAGATCTGTTACAGTGAACTCATGCCTTTCAGGAAAAGATGTGACCCCCATCCCTGAAAGTGTTTAAGGTCAGGTTGGACAGGGCTTGGAGCAACCTGGTCTAGTGGAAGGTGTCCCTGATCATGGCAGAGGGCTTGGAACGAGGTGAACTTTAAGGTTCCTTCCAACCTAAACCATTCTGTGATCCTGTGATTTGGTTGAAAGTGTCTCTGCTGCTGAGCCAGAGCTGTCCCACAAGGTTTTTGGGTCAGCACAGGCCATGACATTTTGTTGTACACACTTCAGCCCTCTGCATGTGCCTAAACACGGGCTCCTGGAGCTGAATAACCAGCAGAGCAGCCAGCTGGAGCCCATGAAAATGTCAGCCCCGAGCCTTATTTAGGCCCACAACACCATCCTTTGTAGCTTACTTGTTGACAGTCTCCTTTACTGCATGCCGTGGGAGAAAATGATCCCTCAGGGATTGCAGTGTTGTTGAAGGAAAACTCTCTGCATTTCTTTCCAAATAATTAAGCACATATTCGTCAGCATCAGTGATAACAAACCTGTGGCCAAACACTGGGGAAGAGGCAGTAAAGAAAGAAGTGTTACTTGTGTTTCAACACGGGTAAGTCACTTCTTCATCAGGGAGGGAGCACGATTCCTCTCCTGTGGCTGGGCTCAGGCTTGAGCCAGCTCTGCTATTTGTTTCACTTCCTGAAGTAAGAATAGTTTCACTGACTCAAGGATGCAGAGAGTAACAGAGTTGTATCAATGTACACCAGCTGCTGAGCTGGGAGCTCAGAGGTGATGAGACCCAGAAGCAACAGATCCTCCAAGGGAAGGATGGTATGCCCTGTCCACGCAATAAATGATGTATCAGAGCAGAGTATCATCAACCCAGGCTGGATTTTACCTTCAACTGTAGAACCGATGGTGAAGTCAGAGGGCTCATAGTATATGGGATCCTCTGGAGTAGACCCTGGCTTGGCAACTCTGGTCCTTTTTAAGTATTTGCCTCCAGAGATGCCAGAGTTTCGGACTGGGGGTTCGTAGATGCTGATCGTGTCATCAGAGAGGAAATAAGAGAGGATGAAACGACGATTTCTGTCCTCAGGGACTGGTGACTCCTAAAGGAAAGGTAAAGGGTTTGGAAAAGAACATTTCAACCAGGTTTTCCTTTTCTGGAGTGCTTAGGAGTAACTAGTAACCCACTCACAAGCACCCAGAGCTCATAGCTTTTTTTATTTATTGCTGACTAAACAAATCACTTGGTGTGCTGACATAGTGTAACAAAGCCCTAGACAACAATAAGTATCCGAGTTTCAGAAATTACTTGCTCCACTCAAAACTAACAGAAGCAGAATCTGGGCTGCAGTGACCAAGTATATTCAGTGTTTCCATAAACTGAGTACGCCAAGAGAAAGGAAGGAATATCCTATATGGAATGATTCATCCCAGAGAGGCTGTAAAATTCAGTATTAAAGTTACTTTTTCATTATTCTGAGTGCCTCAGAGAGGCTGGTGCTGCTTCAGCTCTTAGTCACAGGAAGTCACTCCCCTGACACACCAGGGGAGTGACTTCTAAAACTAAGTGGATCTGAACTTGTCAGCTGTGACCCTTAGGGAACTCCTGCACAATAGGGAAAAGAAACCAGCCCTTACTCACCCAGAGTGTTTGGAGAGGGCAGGCACCAGGCAGCACAGGAAATGCCAGCGCTACTGCTGGATGTGCCAGAGGCTCTTTGCATAAACCAACGGTAAAACTGGCACAAAGGCCAGGGCCTGGATGCTGGAAAACACTGTCCTCATGGATTCCCTATGTTGGCACTTGGCTGCTCTGCCAGGACAGCTCCTCGCTGGCTGCTGCATCCAGGACTAGCCTGGAGAAGGGCAGGTGCTGGAGCCAGAGGCAGAGACATCAAGTTCTGGCTTGTGGCAGTGGTTTCAGGCAGGCAGAGGCACAGTGCCCAGTGCAAGGCTGCTTCTGTCAGAGCCATCTGTCATGTGCTGCTGGCAGAGGGAGTTTTTCCATAAATGGCTGTGGGTTTGTAGCATGCCTGGTTTGTACTTTCTGGCCTTGTTTGATCTCTACCTTTTCGTGCTGCTGATTGTCACAGCAAGCCCACAATAAGCCCATAGTGTCCCCCGAGGGACACTGGTGTTGGCTTGGGGAACTCCCTTTTCCCACCGGCACAGAGGAGAACTTGCCAACAGTCTTGTCTGAGCAGGCTGTTCCTCCCACCCTCCTGGCTCTACCACACGAGCTGGCACTATTCCACCAAGGAATGCACTCACCAGGACCACCTGGTACCGCAGGACCTTGAGGTTATTCTCCAGCATCTTAATTATATCTTTCCGTGGAGGCTTTGGAAACAGAGAAAGGCAGTTCTGGAGAGAGTCTTCAGGGACACCAAAACCATTGTAGGGAGGAATTACCTGAATCCAGAGGAGAGATCAACCATAAACAGCTGAAACTGAGAGCAAGACAAAGTTTGCAAGGCAGCTTATCAAAACTCATCTGATTTGGAAGGAAATCTTCTGTCACTAGGGTCCAAGAGCTGTGACATCCTGCCCAGTAGAGATGTTCCTAGCCTGGCCATGTGTTGCACTTCATGAAAACATAAGAAAATTAAGAAAATTTGAGAGTCAGAAAGCCAGGTAATTTCTCTGAGTAAAGAGACTAAGGCTATCTTATAGAATCATGGATGGAATGGTTTGGCTTGGAAAGGACCTTCAAATTATCAAGTTCCAGCTAAACTTTCCCTTGCACAGGAACTCAACCTTCTATATGGTTACACTGGTAACCCAATCCACATAGGCCAACTCCCATTCTAAACCAGTTTGGGAAGCAACAAGGGCTGTGACCATGCCCAGTAGGCAGTTTGGACTTGACAAAACTGTTTTGGGGAGTAAGGGAGAGTTTAGTAGTGTAAGTGCCACCAAACTTGCGTTTTTATACTGATCATGGACATTTTTGCCTTGTCTTTTTCAAATGGCTTGCTTTTTTCTTAAAGATGAACTTGTTTTCTACAGGTTTTTGCTAAGCTGAACCTCTGCTTTATTGTAAAAGGTTATACCAACTGCTCCCTTTCCTCCCTTCCTTTCAGAAGTGGTTTGCAGTACCTGTGGAACTTTTTCATGTGGTTTCCTATTTATTTCCAATGGCTTGAAGTCTGCGATGCCAAATTTCTCCTGATAGTAGTTTCGTGTGAACTTGTCACAGTCATAGATTAAGAAGGTGCGTCCAAGGAGGGTGATGGGTTTGCCAATGGCAAAATCTTTGGGTGAGTACCACTCGAGCACCTCCTCATTACTGATCTCCAGCACACAGCTCGGGAAGCTCACTAAGGACAAGGGAGCAAAAGGGAAAATAAATTAATCAGGTAGATGTTAACATTTCCTAGTGAAAAGAGGTATAAAAGCACTGCTGTCCTACCGCTGTTTCCCAAAAAGATAAAGAATTTAGTGATCACTTAAAGAACATTTTTTTGGCCGTAAAACAATGACACTTGAAGTGTTCTCGGCCAAATTTCTCCATTGTACCTCTGGCACAGCCAGCATGGATCCACCCACCAAGGCACTTTAACACAGACAGATGTGCCAGTCTAAACTTACTTTTCTTGTCCACAAAGGTTTTGGGCAAGCGCTGGCGTTTCATCAGTACTGGGAAAGGGTCTCTCCCATCATTTCTCCTGTAGACTTCCCGAACCTCCACCGTGTCATCTGCCAAGAAGTAATGGATGATGCAAGAATGCTGATCACCAAAAGGGTGGTTAGTGTCATCCCATATGGCGTAGAAGCGAAGGACCTGGGGTGGAGAAAAAAGCAGCAGAAAAACTGCTCTGTCATCAATATTTTGGGGGAAGAGATAAGCAGATGGAGCACATAATCGAACTGCATCTGGCTGCTAAATTCCAGAGGCAGGTGGCTTATCTCATCCCAACAGAAAACAAGAGAGTAATGGATGATCTAGAGCACAGGCTCTGCAGTCCAAAGAGGAGCTGTTTACAAGGCACAAAGCCCAGAAAAAACATAAAAGGTTTTGTTTCTCACTGAAGCCAAGAAAGAAGCAAATCTGGAGTCTGTTCAGCAGACTGAGATGTTTTAGAATGAGGGAAGTTGCAGACACTCACAAGACTTGAGTTTCAGTAGCACATATAGTCTGTAATCACACAATCATCTAGGTTGGAAAAAATCTCAGAGATCATTAAGTCCAACCTTTGACCAACCTCCACTTTGTCAACTAGACCATAATCCAGTTGTTTCTTGAATACCTCCAGGGATGGGGACTCCACCACCTCCCTGAGCAGCCCATTCCAATGTTTAACAACCCTTTCTGTGAAGAAATTCCTTCGGGTGTCCAACTCTGGCCCAGCTTGAAGCCATTTCCTCTTGTGCTGTCCCTTGTACGCTGGGAGCAGAGCCTGACCCTGCCCTGTCTCCACTCTCCTGTCAGGGAGTTGGAGAGAGCAAGAGGGTCCCCCCTGAGCCTCCGCTTCTCCAGGCTGAACCCCCCCAGTTCCCTGAGCAGCTCCTTGTCAGAACTGTGCTCCAGCCCCTTCCCCAGTTCCGTTCCCTTCTCTGGAACCACTCCAGCACTTCCACATCTTTCTTGCTATGAGGACATAGGACATAGGACCTGAGGAGCTTCACCAGTGCTGTGTGGAGAGCCCCACAGTGAGGTGGGGAATCTCCAGCTCTCTCACCTTGGTGTCATAGGTCAGAAACTGTCTGAAGGGGTCAGGACCTGATGGCACGATGGGCTTTTGCACAGGCATCTGACACAGCTCTGTGTAAGGATCCGAAATCATTTCCTCTGGAGGGTTCAGTAGAATTCCTTCGCTCTCCAGGAACATCTGTAGGAAGGTGACGTGAGGTGTTAATGCTGCCTTGAGTTCTGAAGGTAAGAGGTGACTAGAGATTACAGGTGGGCTGAGATGAGTGAGGTCAGGATACTGCGGGTTCATTCCTCACAGAGAACTCTACTACAACAGATGACAAAGATATTGATTTAATCTACATTTTAGCTTTGTTTGCCCTTTAATTAATCAGAGCAGTCCTGCCCTCAGCATCCTAACTCAGATTTTACTTGAGAACAGTTTTCCTTGACCTTAGGGCTTTAAATTGAGGATAACTGTCCCTTGGTCTCTTTTATGTAAATGAAAGAGATTAAATTGGTGTTTAACCATAGATGTAGCCAGTCTGAATTCACACGAGACTTAGGGCTGTGTCAGGCAGTGGAAGTTAGTGTTACTCACACTGGATCTACCAAGACCCTTCAAGCACGAGGGTATGTGTCAGTGGCAGCTTCATTCCATCTTTCAGGAGCACTTGTCCCACAGAAAGAATGCAATCTGCTGCTTTACAAAGGGAATTTTTGCTTACCTTGGATGCATGAACAAACTCTAGGGTGTTACTTGTACACTCTTATCAGTCCTTTAAAACAACCTCTGAAGTCAAAGGACTGGTTCTCTTTTTGGCCTTGCGAAGTGGCCCATGAAAACTTTCAGCCCAGGAAACACCCATGCCAATGGGAGATCCCCCTGCAGACTCACCAGGCAGGTTCTCACCTTCAGACTCGATATTTTCTAGTCTGGAGGATGTCAGCAAGTGATAAATCAGTGGCCCGGAGACGTAAACCCACATAGCTCATTCCATGTTTTCCAGCAATATTAACATGAGCACGAGCTCTTCATTTGACGTGAACTGAGTTTAACAGTCCTCCAGTTCCAGCAGAGCTGGCTCCACAGCCACACATATACCAATATATTATACACCCTTAGGAACATTCCTGGGCCAAGTCCAATTGGCAAGGAAAAGCCTGGATCTAAACTCTCACAGCCTCCAGGACAGGTTGGCTGCATGTAACTCACCTTCAGGGGATGGTCCCTGGAGCATTCTAACACCTACCCTGGAAGAACAGTAGTTGAGCAGGGCTGAGATAATACTGGGGACAATCTAACAGGATACCAGTGTACTAGTAATTGTTGTTATTTGTTGTTGGATTGCTATTATCCCATTTACTGGCACAGAAACTGTCAGAAATAGAAAAGAAGGCAATGAGTCAGCTCTCTTAGAAAGGTCAGTTCATACCTCGATTCTCAACCCACGGATCATGGCTTGGCTGTGGATGGGTGCAGTTATTGATTTTATTCCCCTGTCCTTAACACAGGAGTACTAAATCAGAAAAAAGTTTGGACCTCGTTTTTCCCTCTCATGTATGCGCAATGTTTCTACAGCCAGAGATGAACTTAGAATTTGTACTGCAAGAAGTCCTGAGGACAAAGGTGCGACTCCCAGCAGCCCTGGGGCAAAAATATTGAGCAGGTAACCTGCCCTCAGCAAATATCATACCTAGAACTCCCTGCTGGCCTGAAGAAAGGAATCTACCCAAAAAAGCAAAATGAAAGATTGTGAGCAACTCAGCAAGCTAGGGGCTGCAGTTGCCAGGACTCCTTCTGTCAGTGCTCTCCACACAAGCCACACACCTTTGTGAAGGCATCGCAGTTGACAATGCGGTACGTCCTGCCGTACATGGTGATGTTTATGCCCACATTCAGGTCCTTCCAGTGGTAAAAATCCCCCTGGTCATTCTTGGGCACCCGGTGGCGTTTCATAAGTTTGCCTTGATAAAGACCTGAGTTCTTCACAACAGGCTCTATGATGCACATGCTGTCGTCTTCCAAGTAGTAGTAGATGCCCACTTGGCGGATCCGGTAGTGCTCAGCTGGAGAGATGGAAACCTCTTCCTGGAAATAGGCATCGAACTTCAAAACCTGCCAAAGGGGCAACACAACAAAGGGAGCGAGAAAGAAACAATTTGAACACTATGATTAGATTACTAAGGCTGATAATTTATTTGGAACTTGCTTTGTCATTGCAGAGTTGCTGGTCTGGATTCTACAAAATCTTCAAAGACAACTATGGCCACTCACATTCTGTGAGTGATGGCAGGGGCACCATGAGGGGTTTTATCAAGATCTGCCTTTTTGCTTCTCCTGGACCACCTGCCTTTTAACCTACTACCAGGTACTCAATTACTACCAGTAATCTTGTTCACTGGCATACTTGACTGCCTTGCCAGCTTTGCAGCCTCTGATTTAGGGAAGTTATCAGTAGATTTTAATAGAGTTCAATCACATCTGAGAATTTAAAAATCTGCATGGGCCACCATTTCAAGGCCAGGTTGGATGGGACTCCTGAGCAACATGGTCTAGTGAAAAGTTCCCTGCCCATAGCAGAAGGGGTTGGAACCACATGATCTTTTTCTAGATGATCCTTCCAACCCAAATTATCTGAAGTCACAACTATTCAGCACTGGCAGAAAAAACCCTGATCCGTGGTGGAGAAACAAGGAGGCAAATCAGGCAGTGCCTGTGCTTGGCAGAAGTAAGAGGAATATTCCCCTCCAAGATAATTCAGTGCCCCTAAGAGGATGTAGGTGGCCAATCAGGCCTGGCATACCCAGCCTACATCAGCCCAGAGGCCGGGATAATTAAGGGATGATAAAGCCAGCAAGCTCCTCCCTGCCAGCAAAGTGCCTCACAAGGGACTCTGAGGTCCCCAGCAGCACTGGGGCCCCTGCTGCTCCTCTGGCTCCAAGGAAGGGGCAGGGAAGGATCTGACAGATTAAACAGCAACATCTACATTGCTTTGAAGGAAGAGCCTCGGTAATGAACACGGCACATCTGCTCTCCAGCCTGTCTCACAGACGGGCTGAGGCTTGGCTGGCTCCATGCTGCTCTCCCAGGCCTGGCAGTGTGCACAGCCCTGCACCTGCAGAGCTCTCAGGGCCTTGCACGCTCGCTCTGCAGCCTCTGCTCTGTCCAGGGCTGCTCTCTCTGCAGGATGGCAAAATTGGATCATTTAAAATCAAGGGCCAGCTCAGGACTGCCCGGAGCACACACAGAGCTGCATAGATCCAGTCTGTGATCACCAAGGTGTAACTCAGGAGGCACTAATGGAGCAGCACAGGCTGTGACAGCACAAGCATAAATAGATAGAACCACAGCCAAACAGACTATCAGGGTCCCACTGCAGACTGACTTTTCCAGTTAAGGCTCAGTTACAATCCCAACACAGTTTTGGAAGCACAAAATGCCAGGCTGTGGCTTACAGAGCTATGGTTATAAACTGGAGCTTTTCACAGTGAATCAAACCTCTTTTCCAAGGCCTGCTGGCAATGCTGGAGTGTAACTCCCAGGGAATGTCTTACATCGTTTACGTGTCATAATCCTCCTCCCGAGCAAAGAAAGCCTCTTTCAGTCTGGGGTTCAGCTGTCTCTGACTAAGGGCTATGGCATCTGAAAACTGCTGCAGGCAGTGAACCCTGGAGCTGACTGTTTATGTCTCCGAATCTGGCCAGCAATATTCCTGGAAGAAGCTTCTTTATACCTTTTTGTCATAAGTCACATATGCTGGGATGAACCTTGGAGGTGCAGCCTTCTTGGCTGGCCCATAGGTGAGCGTGGGCCCCTGGGTACACAAATCATCTAATTCAGCTTGAGAGAGCTGATTCGGGTAGATCTGCTCCCCACCAACCCCCTCTCTCGGCAGCCGGGAAAAGGCATATCCATTTTTGTAGTCCAGCGTGTGGGACCGATGAAAAGATGTTTTCTGTGGAAGGAAATCCAGCTGTCAAAATACGGCACGAACTGAGTGGATACAGCCACTGAAAGCAGAGAAAACCAGCAAGAGAATGCCATATCCAGAATGCCTCCCCTCCACCCCCAGTGTTTTGTTATAAACTACTGCAGCAGTTATTTAAAATCAAACTTGGCACTTAGATCGAGGAGGCTGAAAAAAAGTAAGTGGCTGGATGTAAAAAACATGAGTGAACTCAAATCCTAGCACTGTCACACAGCCCCCAAGAAATGAAATAATTGAATTTCCTGATTGTCACCATATTCAGTGGCTAGAATGGGATGTCAGCACATTATCTGGTATTTACCTCCCAAACTCTTTGTTCCCTACCCAGGGTTTTGGCAGTACAGACCACCATGGGACCTCTGTTACTGCCTGAAGGTGCTCCCTTGACTGTTGTGCCCCCTCTGTGTATTCTGCTGTTATTTGTTTTGTTAACCCTCTCCTGCACATGACGCAGGATTTTCTTCGCTGTGCTAAATCAAGGTCCGTCATGCTCACAGAACTGCAATTATGAAAAGTCCTAAAGCACATTACCTGTTTTATCACCTCTCTCCACAGGCACAGAATCACAGAACAATCTGGATGAGAAGAGATTTTTAAATGTCATCCAGTCCAACCCCTGCCATGGGCAAAGTCACCTCCCACTATCCCAGGTTGTTCATAGCCCCATCCAACCTGGCCTTGGGCATTTCCATGGATGGGGCAGCCACAGCTTCTCTGGGCAACCTGTGCCAGGGCCTCACCACCCCCATTAAAAACTACTTCTTCCTTGTATCTAGTATTCTAAATTGACCCTCTTCTAGTGTAAAACCATCATTCCTTGCTCTATCACAACAGGCCCTGCAAAAAATTTTATCCCATCTTTCATGTAGCCCCTTTAGACTCTGGAAGGGGCTCTAAGGTCTCCCTGGATCCTTCTCTTCTCCAGGTGAACACCCCGAGCTCTCCCAGCCTGGATCCAGAGCAGAGGGGCTCCAGCCCTTGGAGCATCTCCGTGGCTTCCTCTGGATTCACTCCAGCAGCTCCACATCCTTCTGCTGCTGTTCCCCAGATCCAGAGGCAGCTCTGCAGATGGAGTCTGGTCTCACCTGAGGGACCAGAGAGACAGAATCCCCCCCTCCCCTGCTGCCCACGCTGTGGGATGAGCCCAGGACAGGGGGGTTCTGTGCTGGGAGTGCCCATGGCCAGGGTATGTCCAGCCTTTCACCCACCAGCACCCGAAGTCCTCCCCAGGGCTGCTCTCGATCAGAGCTGTGAACGGGACCTGATCTCTGTCAGAGCAGGGTCAGACCTGAGTGACACCAAGCTACTCCACTTGCTGTACAGGCCACCACACCTGGTACCTCAGCTGCACTCCTGAAAGCCTGGCTGGCCCCATTGGGCTTTCAACACTTAATGCTCCAGAGAAAGCAGCAGAAATCATGAGTCCTCGACAATAAAACCCCTTGACTTTCGCCAAGTAAAACAGAGTTGTAACACTTCTAGCGCTGAAAGAACAAGTTTCAACTCCTTTTCCAGCCCCAGACTTGCAGTCAGTGCAACCTCAGGCATGTGAAACACTTCTTCTCCACCCCCTCCCGTGCCCCTCCTGGTTAAGCCTCTTATTTATTTGTACCTTCAAGGCCCCACTTGAATTTCACATAATTCCCTGTATTCTCTTTAAACTGGTACTACAGATGGAGAGAACAGCAAGGAAAATGGGTTCAGGAGAAAACAAGAGCTGACTGAAGATGTGTTAGCAGAACGTCTTATAAACTGCCATAGAATTGCCACTTCCTTCTGTTAAATAAATACTAAAGCAAAGCTAGGGAAAAATATTCAATGAAAAACAGGAAGCTTTCTTCTTTAATTTGAGCAGTATCGGTGTTTGTCATAAAGGCTTTTAAGGGCTCAGAGTTGCATAAAGAAAACACCTCATAGATTCATAAGATTCCCCTGTGGATGAAGTCTCCTGAGTGAGCCTTTGGTGCCAGACAACGTCTCCCAGGATCTGGAGACTAATGCAAATCTGAATGGGAAAACTCAGAATTCAAACTCCTAATCTCAGCTGTTGCCTGTCCATGTCTGAAGAAATTCCACTGAATTGAGTCCTTCCTTTTGCCAGGTCTATAACAACACTTCACACAAACACCAGTGTCCGTGTTTTCCTGTGCCATGAGCACTAAGCAATAACAACACTATTTATTTGAACCCAGAGGTTTCTTTCAGCACTTCTCAGCATTCACTTGGAAAACAAGTGCTGTCCATTTCATAGGCTGGAAAATTGTAGATTTCCAAGATGCTATAAATGATCTCAAGGAAATAATGTTATTACCTGATAATGATTCTGAGATGGCCTTTATTAATGCATAATTATTTGTTATGAGTAAATGATTCCAGTGTTGGGAGAACTCAGTTGTCACTGGTTGAGGCCAGGTTGGATGAGCTTGGAGCAACCTGGTCTATGGAAAACGTCCCTGCCCATGGCAGGAGGTTGGAACAAGATGGTCTTTAAGGTCCCTTCCAACCCAAACTGTTCCATGATTCTATGACAAGTAATTTTATATATGAAGCTGAATATAGCCAGGAATGATCTCCTGTTAGAGATGCTCTCCAGGGGAGCCTGTAAATCCTTGGTGCCCCCAAACCAGGCATGAAACAACCCCTTTTTTTGCTTTTTGTGAGATTTTTGGAGTGTATCTGAGAACTAAATGGGAATACTCAGGGAGTATCAGTTCTCTGTGGTACCGTTTGCTCAAGAGGATGTCAGGAGCATCCTGGGTTTATGGGTCACTGGAAATGTGGAAAAGAAGTTGCTTCCTCATTTAAGTGTCAAGGGCAGGGAACGAGAATGAGATTGCTTCTTCCAGGGAATGTGGAAGAGGTGAGAGTCTGGCATCTCCTTGGGATGATCCTGGAGTCTGTGGCTGTACCAATTCTCTCATCAGGTTATTAGTTTCTAGACCTGGACCATTCAGTTCTCAAGAGAATTCCAGGAGAGCATTTTTGGAGCTTTGGAGGAGGAAGTATCAGGACAGCGTAGATGGCCCAGGAAATTAATAACTTCAGGGTGTATCTGAATGTGTGGGAAACATCAACTTCCACAGGGAGAATTCAGTACATATTAAGTCTTCTAGGGAGCATCAAATGAGGTTTTAAGGCACCAGGATCCTCGAGGGTCGCACCACAGGGGACCAGGGTCTGGTCAGTTTGATGTTCCCAGGACATGAGCTCACACGACACCAAGTTGCCTCATGGATATCGAGTGAATTCAGGAGGTACCAGGTCTCTCCATGGAATTACAGGGTGGTCTGAAGAACCGGAGGTTCCCACCCTTGGAGTGGGTTCAGGGATAACATGTCCCCTCTACTCTGCTCTTGTGAGACCCCACCTGCATCCAGGTCTGGGGCCCCCAGCACATGGAGCTGTTAGAATGAATTCAGGAGGCCACAGAGATGCTCCAAGGGCTGGAGCCCCTCTGCTCTGGAGCCAGGCTGGGAGAGCTTGGGGTGTTCCTCTGGAGAAAAGAAGGACCAAGGGAGAGTTTGGAGTCCCTTCCAGAGCCTAGAGGGGCTCCAGGAGANCGGTGGGGACAGCGGGTGGGCGCGCTCACCGTCGGGTCCCTGATGGCACAGCCGGGCAGGAAGGGCAGTCCCGGTCCCGGTGCCAGTCCCGGTCCCAGTACCGGCCCCGATTGCGGCCCGGGTTC
>WEKX01023586.1:8817-23511 GCA_013390025.1 Pitta sordida
GGGGTGGCCCAGAGTGGAGCCGAGGGGAGGGGAGGGCACCGGGATGTCTCAGAGCAGAGGGGCAGAGTGGGGCAGGCGCGAGGGTTGATTTGAATGTTCATTACTGTCTAATTTGAATATTCATGCCTGTCAGGTCACACATGCTCCGTTCCAAAACAGGCCTCCTTAATCACTGAAAAATCATGCCGCCAAGATGTGAAGCTGCAATCTGGGGGGCGCGAAGTGGAAGAGGGCCGACTGTACATCATAGCCAAAGGAGCCAATGGTCAGCTGAAAAGGAACAAATTCAAAAAAGGGGTGATTACTCTGGAGGTAAATGACCAAGAGTATATACAGGGCTCCAGGGCAATGGTGGTGGTTCTCCTTCCCACCTGTCCTAGTTCGGTGTGACACGGGTGCCTGCCCACCCCGGCTCGGCATGGTGCGGCCTGACACCAGCCCGCCAGCCCCTGGGGGATGGGGGAAGGTTCCTCCCACTCTCACGTACAGACACACACGATGTCTCCCTGTCTTGCAGCACGGCGCCGCGGTGGCTCCTGGGTGGGACCAATTTACATATTCATGAGCAGACTGGGTTCGCGGCAGGTTCTGCGTGTTCTGTGCATGCGCCAGGTCCCAAAACTCACTGGAAAATCAACAGTGACTATTCGGATCCCACAAATAACAGATCATGAATATGCAGATGATCACTGTATTAGACATTATATTATATAATTATATTATTATTATTATTATATTATATGTCTATTAGGTTATATATTATAATTAATATAATCGCTAATCTCTAATATATATTACAGATTATAGATTATATTCTTAAATAACATTATGTTTTATTATTAGATATTATATTTCATATTTGAGGATATTTATATGTGTCTTAGTTTAGCATGAGATGCTGGTTTTATCCCTCCCCTTTCCAACCAATTTCAGTGAAATAATTTCTTTCCTCAAAGGAAGTGAAGGGAAAGAGAAAAAAACCCTGTTTATTAACAAGAACACACAAAATTATGACTCAAAAACCTGCTCCAGAGAGCTGAGGAACAACAAAAAAACAACCTGGATGGAGAGTTATTAACTGTCCAAAATGTTGGAATGCCCACTCGGCCGCTCCCCCCCAGATCGGAGTTGGGAGGGGAGAAGGGAGAAACAAGGATCAAGCTCTTGGCTAAAGGTGAAGTCTTCCAAGCAGATGGTTGAGATTTTTTGCAGTTGGGATATTTCCATGGAAAGAATACAGTTCCTCCGATTCTCCAGGCCAAGAAGAAGCTGCACTGGTCGCCACCACACTGGCCTGCCTGAGGGATCTTCCACTGCCACGGAGCACCAGGGGAGTCTGCAGATGGCACTGCCCGCACACAGCAATGTGGAATACAAAAATACATCCACAAAACACATATCACAGTGCCAACTGTAGGAGTCCATAAGAATACTGTCTTGATCTTGTCATCAGAAAATTTGGACAATATACCCCTAAAAACTGAGGCTAAGGTCTTGACAAAGTTTGGCCTGCCAGTGATGCTCTGGGGCTAAGACTGGACTGTGAAAACCAGGGTGTTGATAACACTGAGAAGGGACTGTGTGAAACAGGATATGCCCTCTCTCCGGCATTACCCAGGAGAAGAGACAAAATATGCTTCTTCCCTGGCCTTGCAGAGACAGTGTGGTACATGATATGCTGTGGCCATCTCACCAGCTTCCAGAAACAACAACATATGCATACAGCCCTGTCCTTGCAACACGAAAACGCACTTCCTGGCAAAAGGCCACTCGAACTGACCTTGCCTTGGACACTGTTTGGACACTTCTTGGTCTTATGTGACAGAGAAAGAAGAGAATGGGAGGGCAAGGGGAACATGGGGTATAAAGATGACCCCTTAGCAACTGCTTTTCGGAAGCTTCTCCCGCTTGGAGGCTTCTCCGACCTGGAAGACGACGTCTATGAGGACTCGGTCATCTGGTGGTAGATATTAAACCCTTTCTCTCTCTCCCTTTCTCTTTACTTCTCCTATCTCACTTTCTTATTAGACCCTTTTTCTCTCTCTTTTCTATCTCACTTTCTTCTATCACAATTCCCGCTTCATGGGATAATAAAGTTTCACTATTTAACCAAAGCTAACCCCTGTTTGAGATTTCCTTGCACTGTGAGATCCAGTAAATGAACCATCACGCCTCCAGCTCAGCTGGCTGGACCGTGACACCAACCTATGACAACTTCCCAGCCAAAGAGAGAAAAAGTTCTTTGTAACTGTATTTTCCCGATCTGAAGCTCCTGCCTGGCAAAGTTTCTCTGCCACATACGTGGACTTGCCATCCATGTGGAGGGAGGGCGGCATGGAGAGCAGGCAACAAAGTTCCCTCTGCCACCAGTACCTCTGGATCGGGACATGCCCAGCCTTCCAGGAAGGTAGGGCTTGTGGTTCCTCAGCTCACTTGCAGATTTTAGATGGATCCAGCTTTTTCAGGTTCGCAGCCATCCTGAAAACCATACAACCATACAGCAGCAAGGTCTTAGCTCTTAGGGCACGTCCATTCCCAGCAACCCCATGGGTCTCACTGACTCCCAGAAGGAAGGTTTTGCAATAGAGGGGGGTGGGGTGAAGGGCAGTGGGGGAGAGCAGCAGTTTCACAGTACCTTCTCCTGTTTCCCCCCCACATGGAGCAGAACAGAGACAACAGAGAAGCATTTTTTACAATGAAACAAATTTTAATTAGTAGTTCTACACAGAAAGGAAGAAAGGCTGTGCCAAAAGAGAAAAGGAAGAGTGGACAAAGATAGCAAAGCTTTGTCTTCGCAACAGCCTCCAATATGTCAAGTGAAACATTAGGATAAAAAATCAACATAAAGTTAAGACATCAAAAAGTGCCACCTTCATATATTTGGAAATGCACAAAACATTGAAAAAGCAGTCAAGTTCTCCTTTGTCCACNCCTATGACAACTTCCCAGCCAAAGAGAGAAAAAGTTCTTTGTAACTGTATTTTCCCGATCTGAAGCTCCTGCCTGGCAAAGTTTCTCTGCCACATACGTGGACTTGCCATCCATGTGGAGGGAGGGCGGCATGGAGAGCAGGCAACAAAGTTCCCTCTGCCACCAGTACCTCTGGATCGGGACATGCCCAGCCTTCCAGGAAGGTAGGGCTTGTGGTTCCTCAGCTCACTTGCAGATTTTAGATGGATCCAGCTTTTTCAGGTTCGCAGCCATCCTGAAAACCATACAACCATACAGCAGCAAGGTCTTAGCTCTTAGGGCACGTCCATTCCCAGCAACCCCATGGGTCTCACTGACTCCCAGAAGGAAGGTTTTGCAATAGAGGGGGGTGGGGTGAAGGGCAGTGGGGGAGAGCAGCAGTTTCACAGTACCTTCTCCTGTTTCCCCCCCACATGGAGCAGAACAGAGACAACAGAGAAGCATTTTTTACAATGAAACAAATTTTAATTAGTAGTTCTACACAGAAAGGAAGAAAGGCTGTGCCAAAAGAGAAAGGGAAGAGTGGACAAAGATAGCAAAGCTTTGTCTTCGCAACAGCCTCCAATATGTCAAGTGAAACATTAGGATAAAAAATCAACATAAAGTTAAGACATCAAAAAGTGCCACCTTCATATATTTGGAAATGCACAAAACATTGAAAAAGCAGTCAAGTTCTCCTTTGTCCACTCTTATCAATTTAGGGAAAAGTTTTGTTATTTGCATCTTCATTCTTCAAAAATTCCAAGTGCAGGCAGTCAAGTGACTGGACAGTGAACCTGCGAATCTCGCAGGGCTTTGCGTCTTTTTAGCCCGTATTCTGCAAATACAGGCAGTCATGAATATGCAAGTAAACCCTATCCATCGCCAGCCCCTGAG
This sequence comes from Pitta sordida, assembly GCA_013390025.1. Lineage (NCBI taxonomy): Eukaryota > Metazoa > Chordata > Aves > Passeriformes > Pittidae > Pitta > Pitta sordida. The sequence continues at coordinate 12,664 of WEKX01023586.1, forward strand.
CACTGGGGGGCATTTCTGCCAGTGCTCCGTGCCTGTGGTAGGACAGGGGTGTGAAGGGGATGGCCTCTGCCCCTTCCCACACAGGGAATGCCAGGATTCCCCACTTTTGCCACTGCAGGAACACCATGCCACACCGTGCCACGGTGAGACTCTTCCATACTGTGGGACCAGCAGAGCACTGGTCCCTCCAGCCCACTCTGGGTGGTCCCTGAGCGAGGGGGTCTTCTCTACCCCCTCCCTGCCCAGGGAGTCCACGGGGATTACCGGCTTTCATTCCCGCCACTGTTTCGAGCCCAGAAACCCCATGGGACCTGGTGCTGCTGGGAGCCCCACAGCCAGTGNCTTGCCATCCATGTGGAGGGAGGGCGGCATGGAGAGCAGGCAACAAAGTTCCCTCTGCCACCAGTACCTCTGGATCGGGACATGCCCAGCCTTCCAGGAAGGTAGGGCTTGTGGTTCCTCAGCTCACTTGCAGATTTTAGATGGATCCAGCTTTTTCAGGTTCGCAGCCATCCTGAAAACCATACAACCATACAGCAGCAAGGTCTTAGCTCTTAGGGCACGTCCATTCCCAGCAACCCCATGGGTCTCACTGACTCCCAGAAGGAAGGTTTTGCAATAGAGGGGGGTGGGGTGAAGGGCAGTGGGGGAGAGCAGCAGTTTCACAGTACCTTCTCCTGTTTCCCCCCCACATGGAGCAGAACAGAGACAACAGAGAAGCATTTTTTACAATGAAACAAATTTTAATTAGTAGTTCTACACAGAAAGGAAGAAAGGCTGTGCCAAAAGAGAAAAGGAAGAGTGGACAAAGATAGCAAAGCTTTGTCTTCGCAACAGCCTCCAATATGTCAAGTGAAACATTAGGATAAAAAATCAACATAAAGTTAAGACATCAAAAAGTGCCACCTTCATATATTTGGAAATGCACAAAACATTGAAAAAGCAGTCAAGTTCTCCTTTGTCCACTCTTATCAATTTAGGGAAAAGTTTTGTTATTTGCATCTTCATTCTTCAAAAATTCCAAGTGCAGGCAGTCAAGTGACTGGACAGTGAACCTGCGAATCTCGCAGGGCTTTGCGTCTTTTTAGCCCGTATTCTGCAAATACAGGCAGTCATGAATATGCAAGTAAACCCTATCCATCGCCAGCCCCTGAGCACTGGGGGGCATTTCTGCCAGTGCTCCGTGCCTGTGGTAGGACAGGGGTGTGAAGGGGATGGCCTCTGCCCCTTCCCACACAGGGAATGCCAGGATTCCCCACTTTTGCCACTGCAGGAACACCATGCCACACCGTGCCACGGTGAGACTCTTCCATACTGTGGGACCAGCAGAGCACTGGTCCCTCCAGCCCACTCTGGGTGGTCCCTGAGCGAGGGGGTCTTCTCTACCCCCTCCCTGCCCAGGGAGTCCACGGGGATTACCGGCTTTCATTCCCGCCACTGTTTCGAGCCCAGAAACCCCATGGGACCTGGTGCTGCTGGGAGCCCCACAGCCAGTGACAGCACCTTCAGAAGGATGTGGAACAGCAGGATGGTCAGATGCACCCCAGCCCGCCTTCAGAAGGGCACGGTCTGAGAAAACCAGCCGTGCAGACTCTCAGGGATTCCTGGAGGCACGTGGGACCATCACCAGGTGTGGACAAAGGCAGGTTAGGGCACCTTGAATGCGCGACGTCATGGGCAGGAGCGTGGCTTCAGCACCACACCACAGGTTGTCACCTCACTTGCTGGCGAGATTGTCAAGAGTGTGTATAATGTGGGCTCTGCTTGCTGTCGCTTGCTGGCGGGGAACAGCTCAGCACACCTTCAGGAGGACGTGTAAAGGCAGGACAGCCAGAAGCGCTCCGTCTCACCCTCAGGAGTGTTCTCCTGAAAATGGGTCGAGCTGTGTCCCACAAGCAAGCGGCAGCAGGCAGAGATGCTCTGTCAACCTCGGCAGGTGCAGTGACAACCCGCAGTGCTGAAGCCACGCTTCCACCCACTCAAGGCACCCTAACCTGCTTTTGACCACACCTGGTGAGGGTCTCGTGTACCTCCGGGACTCCTCAAGCATCTATGCTGCCAGGTTTCTTGGACTGTCCTGACTGTTGAGGTGACCGTGGGGACCCTCCTGAGGGCGGGCTGGGGTGCATCCGGCCGTCCTGTCATTCCACATGCTTCTTAAGGCAGGCCGAGCTGTTCCCTGCACCTCGGCCATGCTTAAACACAGTTGAGTTTAAACACACACACACACACCACGAACAACCTCGATAGGCACAGCATGGGGCTAAACACTGGCATGAAGCTCGGGCCTGTTCAGCTCCACTGTATTTAAACCCTGAGGTGCTGTCACTGGCTGTGGGGCTCTTGGCAGCACTAGCTCCCATGTGGTTTATGGGCTCGGAACAGCAGCAGGGGTGAAAGCTGGTAATCTCTGCGGACTCTATGAGCAGGGAGGGGGTACAGAAGACCCTCTTGCTCAGGGACCACCCTGAGTTGGCTGGAGGAACCAGTGCTCTGCTGGTCCCATAGCACAGAAGAGCCCTGCCACAGCACAACACGGAGATGCAGTGGCGCAAAAGCCATGAATCCCAGTACACCTTGTGTGGGAAGGGGCAGAGGCCACCCCCTTCACTCCCCTGAGCCACCACAGGGTGCAGAGTGTTGACAGGAACGCTCAGGCAGCACTCAGGAGCTGAGGGAGGGGGTGACAGATGGGGCTCAGTTGCATATTCATGCATTTTGCACTGGCACCTCGAGACCATATGGGATCAATGCAACTAACGATGAAAACCTGACTCAAGTGGGAAATCAGGATGTTTATGATTACCTATTAGCAATAAGGAAACAATTGAATAAAAATTCTGACACAGGATTAGAATACCAAACTAAACAACCCAATCAGAGAGTACATACAGTAAATCCTGGTGACTGGGTTTATAGGTGATCCTCTGCAAGAGAAGTGGGATGGACTGTTTCAGGGACAGTCATACCTCCAGCTTCACGGGATTTGGGTCTTGTGAGGGTCCCGTGGAACATTAAATACATTAATTCGTGTCAGACAATGGCAAATATGGCAAATTATTGCCATAAATATGGCAACTTTGCAACGCTGCAACATACCAGGGCCCCTGACGGTGGCGGGGAGCAGTTGAAGGGAAAAAACTCTGATGCTGTTAGTAACTACAGCCACCTGAAAATGCAGAATTCTTTCCTCTGAGATAGAAATCTACTTGTATCAACTTAAAGTATTTCCCCTGCAGTTTGAGCACAGCAAGGCCTTTAAGCAAAATACATCAATGCTTTTAGTTTTAAATAAGCAAAAAATACCAAAATGCTCAAAGGTAAAAATACAAAAATACAAGGAAATGCCTTTTCTTGCATCGATCAGACTGGAGACCTGTCACTAGTGGGGTTCCACAGGGCTCCACCTTAGGCCTTGTGCTCTTCAACATCTTCATCAGTGACTTGGACACAGCACTGGAAAGGACATTGAGCAACTCTGCAGATGAGCCAAAACTGGGAGGAGCTGTTGACTCCCTCACGGGCAGGGAGGCCCTGAGGAAAGACTGGACAGATGAGAGGCAAGTTCATCAAGGGGAAGTGCTGGATTCTGCCTCTGGGATGGCGCAACCCCGGATATACGGACAGACTGGGAATGAGATGCTGGAAAGTAGTGCCAGGAAAGGGACTTGGCGGTCCTGGTCCATGGCCAGTTGGCCACGAGTCAGCCAGGAGGGACAAACACGTCCTGGGGGGCATCAGGCCCAGCACTGCCGGCCGGGCCAGGGAGAGGATTGTCTGGACTCATACTGGGAGGGACTAAGACAATATTAGGGGCAACTAGGAGCAACTGGGATCGCTGGGAGCAGTTAGGTCCATACTGGGGCACCCATGAGCATATTGAGAGCATCTGAGACCACAATGAGGGTGACTGGGAGTGGCTGTGAGCAACTGGGACCGTGATGAAAACACCTGGGAGTGACTGAGAGCGTGTGGGTGGGCAACTGGCATATACTGGGAGAGAATGTTAGTGACTGGATCATACTGGAATCATATTGGAAGTGACTTATATTGTACTAGAGGTAACTGGAACTATACTGGGAGTGACTGGAATCAACTGGGAACATGCCGGGGGCAAATGGCAGACTGGGTGTGACTGGGAGTGGCTGAGTTCATGCTGGAGGTAACTGGGACCATACAGGGAATGGTTGGGATCATGCTGGAATCATAATGGAAGTGACTGGAACCATATTGAAGGTGACTGGGAGCAACTGGGACCATGCTGGAATCACACTAGTATCATACTGGGAGTCACAGGGAGTGACTAGGATCATACTGGGAGTGAGTGGAAGTGACTGGAAGCATACAGAGAGAGCCTGAGATTATACTGGAATCAGATTGGGAGTGCCTGGAGTCATAGTGAGAGTGAGTGGGAGAAACTGGGACCATGCTCGAGGGTAGTATACAGGGAGTCATTGGCAGTAATTGGGATCATAATGGGAGGAACTGGGATATACACGGATCATACCAGGAGTGACTGGAAACATACGGGGGTGAATAGGAGCAATTAGGATTAGGCTGGGATCATCCATGTCATTGACTGAGATCATCCTAGGAATTATTGGGACCATACTGGAATCATGATGGGAGTGATTGTNAGGAGCAACTGGGATCGCTGGGAGCAGTTAGGTCCATACTGGGGCACCCATGAGCATATTGAGAGCATCTGAGACCACAATGAGGGTGACTGGGAGTGGCTGTGAGCAACTGGGCTTGTGATGAAAACAACCGGGAGTGACTGAGAGCGTGTGGGTGGGCAAGTGGCATATACTGGGAGAGGCTGTTAGTGACTGGATCATACTGGAATCATATTGGAAGTGTCTTGTATTGTACCAGGGGTGACTGGAACTATACTGGGAGTGACTGGAATCAACTGGGAACATGCTAGGGGCAAATGGCAGACTGGGTGTGACTGGGAGTGGCTGAGTTCATGCTGGAGGTAACTGGGACCATACAGGGAATGGTTGGGATCATGCTGGAATCATAATGGAAGTGACTGGAACCATATTGAAGGTGACTGGGAGCAACTGGGACCATGCTGGAATCACACTAGTATCATACTGGGAGTCACAGGGAGTGACTAGGATCATACTGGGAGTGAGTGGAAGTGACTGGAAGCATACAGAGAGAGCCTGAGATTATACTGGAATCAGATTGGGAGTGCCTGGAGTCATAGTGAGAGTGAGTGGGAGAAACTGGGACCATGCTCGAGGGTAGTATACAGGGAGTCATTGGCAGTAATTGGGATCATAATGGGAGGAACTGGGATATACACGGATCATACCAGGAGTGACTGGAAACATACGGGGGTGAATAGGAGCAATTAGGATTAGGCTGGGATCATCCATGTCATTGACTGAGATCATCCTAGGAATTATTGGGACCATACTGGAATCATGATGGGAGTGATTGTAAGTGACTTGGATCATGCTTGAAGTGGCTGGGATCATACTGGGAGTGACTGGGATCATACTGGGAGTGACTGGGCTCATCCCATCCTGCTGCTACCCATTCTCAATTCCCTGTACCCAAATTCCACTCTGTCCCAGCAGATCCAGTCTGTGACCTGTTTCCCTGTGGCCACTTCCCTGACCTCTGGTCCTGGCACTGGAAATCAGTTTGGATCCCCCCTTCTCTTCCCTATTACTATCAGGACCTCTCTGCACCCCGCCTTTCCTGAGCACTGGCACCTCCCTGCATCCCCCTTCCCAGCCATCCCCGATTTTCAAGCTCCCAGACCCTCCTTTCCTTGACTCCAGGACTCCCCCGCACCCCCTCTCCCAGCCATCCCATTTCTCCCAGCCCATGGATCCCCCTTTTCCCTGACTCCAGGACCCCTAAACCCCCTTCCCAGTACTCTCAGCTCTCCCAGTTCCCCTCTTTCCTTTACCCATCAGCACCCCTGGACCCCCAACCTCTCACCGTGGGTCTCCCTAGACCCCCCAAACCCCCGTGTTCCCCCAGTCTGGCATTGACTGGTGGGATCTCATTTCCTTCCATCTGGGATCTGGGAGCTCCGTGGTGGCTGATGGTGCTGCCCAGATCGCCCAGATGTGCTGGGACACTAAAGAGATCATGGCACAGCTGGGACACACCTGTGTGGAAGAGCTCCAGAAATTTGTCAGATAATGGCAGGAGGTGCTGGAGTGGAAAGGGGGGGAGGCAGAATTCCAATGGGAATTCTGTGGGACTTTTCCGGCAAAGTTGAAGATGAGATCCTGATCCTGAGATTGTCCTGGCATGAACAGATTCTACGCTGGGACCCTCGAGATCCGCTGGATGAAGGGGATGAAATCCTAGCTGAGCAGACGGAGCGTGGCAGGATCGCTCCCCACAGCGTCAGCACCTTCCACAGCTGGGTCGGGATGGAGCGAGAGCAGTCCCGGCGCGCGGGGAGCAGCCGGAATTCCTAAGCCTGGGATCTCCGCCTGGGGCGAGACTGGGAATGTGCAATGTAGGCGCTGGGAATGCGGAATTGGGGAATGCAGAGAACTGAGACGGAGGTTCCCCTCCCCCTCCTCACCATCCCGAGCTTCCCAGGGCTGGAATGGCGGCGGAATCGCATCGCGGTGCTGGTTCTGTGTCCATCCTTGCTGCCATGAGGAGGCTGGATTTAACGGGAGGAATGGGAGGGATAATGGAAAAGGAAATGGGAGGATCAGGACAAGGAGGCAGACAAAGAACAACCCCGTGGTCCAGCGCTCCTGGACCCGCAGGTCCCCCGGCATCGGGAGCATCGCCGCCGCTGCATCCCGCAGGTGATCGGGGAGGGGGAGCTCGCCCCAAATGTCTTGGGGGTCTCTTGGAGGAGTATTTTGGGAAAGGAGGGGGGTATTTGGGTCTTGCAGGACTCCAAAATTGAGCCGCAAATATTCTTTGGGGGCTAAAGGGGGTCCCCGGGAGGTGGAGGGGTTTTTTAATGTCCTGGAGGCGGCTGCTGGCAGAGCCCCGTCACCAGAGGGGAGGGTTTTGGGGAGCAAACCCCGAGACCCCCAGAGTGGGGAGAACGGAGGGGGGCTGGGGGGAGCTGGGGGACCCCCAGCGGCCGGGAGAGGAGGGGAAGCATAGAGAGGGGTGACCCCGGGACAGCGAAATGGGGAGCCCAGAGAACTCCAATACAGGAGGGACCCCCAGCAGCCCGGACAGGGGTACCCCCAGAACTCCAAAGTGGGGAGACCAGAGAGGATGAAATCCCGGGGGGATTTGTTTTGAGATTAAACCTGAACTTTTCTCGGGGCGGGAGAGTTGATCGAATCTTCATATTTTGTGGGTTTTGGGGGGACTGAATGGTGGCGTTCTGGAGTTTTTATGAACAGAAGACACTCATGACTTCTGGAGATGGACTTGGGAAGAAGGAATCGCCAAGACAACGCACTCACATTTTGTTTTTCTCCCCAAACCCGGATTTTTTATTTCCAAACCTTGGCCGGATGGAGGAAGAAGGTGTGAGGAAGTGGAAGGTACCGCAGGACACCCAGACAGGTGAGGAGGACATCAGTGCCTCTTTCCTTCTCTCTTCTCCTGCATCTTCCAGCCGAGCATCGCCCCCGGCTGCAGGACAACCCCACTGTCAATGCCGAACTGCTGGGGACGGATTTGGGGAGATCTCCTTCCCCTTCCCTCTGCCATGGAGGCAAATCCCTCCCTGTCCTTCTTCCTTCTGTCCTCAGGCAGCAAGCTGAGGATGGAGAGTACACATGGCAAAACCCCCCAGTTAAACCCTCCTAATTCCATCAAAAATCTCCATAATTTCGCCTCAAATCCCTGAAATATCTCCCCAAATCCCTTAATTCATCCCAGCAATCCTTCTGATTTCACACCAAATCCATTGAATTCTACTCAAAATTTCCTTTAATCTCACCTAAAATCTCCCCAGTTCCATCCAGATCTCCGATTCCACCCCAAATCCACTGAATTCCACACTAAAGTTCCTTTAATTCCATCTAAAATCCCCCTAATTTCAACCCCCACCAGGCAGAACGTCATGGAAGAGGCTCCACAGGGCAGGAAGTGAACAGGGAGGAAAAGCCACAGAGATCTCCCAAGAGAAGGGGCTCCAAACCCAGCCCTCGGCATCCTGAGGAGGAAAGACCCACCCTGAGCCTCAGCCAGAGCTCTGCCCTGGTGTCCCATGAGCAGCTCCAGTCCAGGGAGAAGCCTTTAATTTTGGCCTTGATTTACTTGTGATTCATCTTCATCCCTTAAAAAAATGCCTGAAATTGGGGCAAAAATTTTAAAAACTCGCACAAAGACCGTTAAAGTCCCACTGTTTGGGTGGGATTTTGGAGGGGATTTGGGGGTTCAGGGGGATATCTGGGAGGGACACAGGTCAGGGGGTGCCCCCCACCCCAGCACCCCACAGCAGGTTGGGAGCTCAGGGGGCCACTCTGGACCCTCTTTCCCACTGTTTCTCACCCCTTTTTTGTGCTTCCAGTAATTTCTCTTGGCTTTTCCCACTTTTTTCCTCATTTCTCTCCTCTCAATTTTAGAAGAGGAATTTGCAATCCAACATGTGGCCTCATTTGGGTTCTGATCTCCCTTGGGTGTATTCCCTTTGCCTCTGTGGCTTGAGGCAAACTTTGCCCCAGAGGGGATTGGAACCTTGGTGGCATCAAGGAAAAGATTCCACACAATTAAAGTTCCTTTAATGACATCTAAAATCCTCCTAATTTCACTCCATATCCATGAATTTAACCCAAAAGTTATTTCTCCCGTTAAAATCCCCATACTTTCACCCCAAGTCCTCCTATTTTCCCTCCAAATCCCCGAGGTTCCACTGAAAAAATCCTCCTAGTTTCACCTTCCATTCCCTTTATTCCAATCAAAATTAGTGTGGAAAATCAGGTGAGTTGGAGGAGAAGGGTTTAACATGAACTTTTAAGAAAATCTGTAGAGGGAAGCAGTTAAGGTTGTACTAGTAGGGGCAGACAGAATATGGATGAGGCAGGACCAAGAGCAGGATAGCAGCAAAACATCTGCCGGGGATCCCGACAGCCCAAGGACGAAAACATGTTTGGCCCATGTCTGCCGTTTACTGGCTTGTGACAAAACCAGTTTCTCAGAGAAAATTGTAAATGACACAGGAGGAAAACTCCAAGCCTTCCTCCTCAAAGATCCCCTGAGATGCCCAGATGGGGTGGAGACCTATAATAATGAGTTCCTAGAACTAATTGTAATCCATTCTTGGAAATACAATGTATATGCATCGTTTAGCCATGGATATGTACAGCTTTGATTAGGGGCCGCGGGGAGTGATGGGAGTTGTAGTCCCGGCTCTGATGGGTGGGGGGTCTGAGGGGTCGCAGAGCATGACAGGAGTTGTAGTCCAGGAAGAGCCTTAAAATTGCATTGCCCCTCCCTCACTGTTCCATTCTTGGAAGCTGATGTCACACCTGGTTGGGACAGGTGAGTGTCCTCTCCCCCCCTGGGGACAATGATGGGACACTGGTGACCCCCTTGACCCCTCCACCATCACTCCACAGGAATCGCCAGCACGTGCTGAGATGTCCCCAAGTGTCCCCAAGCGCAGTGACACGCAGCGGGGGAGGGGCAGGTTTATTTTGGGGTCAACCCCCTCAAAAAACTGGCCCCCCAAATGGGAGAAATGAATAAAAAAGGTGGAGAAATAAAAAAAACAAAGGAGATTTTGGTTATTGGAGGTGGTGACACCTGGGGGTGTCATTGGGCTGACAGTGGCCCTTGGGACATCGAGGTCATGGTGGCACCAGGAGGGGTCCCAAAGCCAATGGGGACATTGGATCAACAGTGACATTGGGGTTACGCTGACGTTGGGGACTTCGGGGTCATGGTGGCACCAGGAGGTGACATTGGGGTGATGGTGGCCTTGGGGACATCAGGGACATCGTGGCACCAGGAGGGGACACAAAGACAATGGGGACCTTGGGTAAGTGGTGGCCTTGGGGTCAGTGGGGGCCATGATCGCATCTGGAGGTGACATTGAGGTGATGGTGGCCTTGGGGACATCGGGGCCATAGTGGCATCAGGAGGGGGCACAAAGTCAATGGGGACATTGGGTCAGTGGGGCCATGATAGCACCTGGAGGTGACATTGGGCCAATGGTGACATTGGTTCAATGGTGGCCTTGGGGACGTCAGGGCCATGGTGGTACCAGGAGGGGACATTGGGCCAATGGGACCCACATCTCTCAGGTCCCCACATCCCTCAGATCCCCACATCCAGGATGCCCAACACCCCCACACAGCCACGGCCACCTGAGTGACACGAGGACCCCCCATGTGGTGGCCAATCCACACCACCCCCCTTCCCATCCCCATGTCCTCCCCCCCTTCCCGGTGTCCCCTCCCCTCATGTCCCCATGTCCGTGGTGACGTGCTTGTAGACCTGGGTGGCCCCTTTGAAGCTGGAGGCCACCAGGAAGTGCTGGTGGCTGACAGTAGGTGGGCACCAGCAGCTCCTGGGCAGGCTCCAGGTGCCCCCTTGTGCTGAGGCGGAACACGCGGCTCAGGGTGAAGTAGTTGCCCAGCAGGATGTAGTAGTGGCCACCCAATGTCAGTGGCCGGAAGATCATGGAGCCCCTCGCTGGGGCCTGCTGGATCTCCCAGAACATGGAGCCTTCCCAGCGCATCACCTGGAGATGGGAGCGGGAGAGGGGAGGGATGGGCTGGGGAGCGGGGATCGTGGGATGGGTGGTGGGACTATGGGGTGGGTTCAGTTGGGTGGTGGGATCATGGGATGGATTGTGAGATGGATTGTGACCTAACTCATGGGGTGGGTGTTGGGATTGTGGGATGGGTTGTGGGATGGATGGTGGGATTATGAGATGGGTGG
>WEKX01023587.1:0-18924 GCA_013390025.1 Pitta sordida
CCTCTCAAGCAGTTCAACATCTTTCTGCTATAGCAGAAAATATGTTGAAAGGGATTGTAATAGGCAAATGTGTCATCTCAAAACATTCTTTGGTCAGATTTTCTAGATTTAAAAAAATTAAATCAAGAAATGTTAAAATGTTAAGTTACAAATCTCACATTCCATGCAAACATACATTAGAAAAAAACTTCATGCAGTTACACATACAAAATCTTCCACCAGTTTGCAAAAGAAAAAACAGCAAAACAACACAAAAAGAGAAGAGGGGAATAAAAGCCAAGAAGCCCAGTAACAATATAGACCAAAGCATTTATTTCTTTACTTTTTCACTATAGGAGCTTCAAATATACATAATAGAGAACATGTAATTCCACTGTAGCTGTTTTCCATTTTAAGTAAACCAAGATTTGCTGTGAGCTCTGTACAATGTGGCAGCATCTGAACATGCCATTCCAATAGTATTTTAATAGAGAATAATTTAGAAATAATTTCTAACGTGAAGACTTAAGTACTATCCAGAGTATACTGATGGCATGAAACCATGAATGGTGAACTGGGGTTTCTGAAAGCAACTGTGCATCCAGTAGGATTTCTACACTTCTTTTTATCACGGAGCTGAACTTTTCTGCTTTCTCATTATTTTTCTGCCCATTCTTTTTCCTTCTCTTTCTATTGCATTTCTACCTTTCAACTATAATGAAAACTCTATCAGCCCTTGAAGACAATCTAGCCCCACAGCTTTTTTAATTTCTGATTTTCAGCTAAATTTTCCTGTGAAATATCTCAATTATCTGATGCACCATCTTCATCCAACATATTCTGTCTTCTTGCTCTTCACATTGGCAAAGGGTCATGAGGACAGTTGCAGAACTTCACTCACGTCACAGACAAGACATCATGGTCAGACACATGGAAACTGTGATAGAGATGAACTCAAACTATCTTAAATTAAGGGCAAAGTCTTTCATGGCTCCTTAAAATACAATCCACACTACTGCTTCTACAGAACCGCAGCCATATGGTAGTAGCCAGCTGTGGTAGAATAAAGCCCAGGTGGCTGGCACTGGGGTTGAACAGAAGTCAGCTACTAAATTGTGTGCCATCACAAATGAGCTAAGCCCACAAGAAGAGGGTAACATCAGGTCACATTATTAACAGCACCGGTTCACAATTTTGCTTACGAGTTACAAAACAAATTATAATTATACTGATATAAATTCCAAGTAATTAAGTGCTAGCCACAACTCATCTTCAGTTCAGCAGTGGCACTTAATTAGGTAGTGGGATGTAATCATAGTCACAAAGTAACTTATTTTAAAAGGACAGGACTCCTGCCAAAACACTGGTGCACAATTTTCTTTATTAACACCTGCATTGAAAATATGACAGTAAACTGGGCACATGGGTAGATTTTTTTCTCCTACAAAACTCAGAGTTAACTACGTCCAATGTAAAGCAGAATAGTTCCAATGACTTAAAGACAGGGACCGGCTGGTTTTGGCATTGATAAAACACCTTACTCTTCCTATTTCTCTAGAAAAAGCAAATGAGATGCCACAATAGTTCACTGCATCCTGCACTATTCTAAACAAAAAACCCCCCAAAACAACACTCTTCATGCAGCTAGAACATTTAACACAGAAAGCTCTTGGTCAGTTGGTGGTTGGCTCAGAGATTTGAACTTGTTTAAACAAGTGCTGGTTTGCAACACAACACTGAGAATACTTAAAATCCAGAAAAAATATACAATTTGATTTCAAGAATAAAACCATAGACATATCAATACAGAAACAATTTAATTTGTTTCAAAAAAAATTGATATACAAAGCACATACAGTGAAAAAGGGTCACAATAAATTACAAATGGAGATACTTGCTCATTCACTGAGAAAAGCCCTTGATATTTCCAATTTTATACCATCAAATTTATCATTCTTGCTGATTTAAGCACAGCACTGAACAAATATGTATCCCAGTGCTTTCTTTCACAGGTACTGGTGTGGATAATTTACTGCAGTGATCCAATTTGAAAATCAGTAGGGACCAGTAAATTGCTGCATAAAAGAAAGAGCGAATGAGGTGCTTTTTCCTTAGTGTCAGCAGCCTGTGATTATTATGTTTATTAGATTTTCTTGAAAGGGCTTCACATTTTCTCAAATATGCAGGAGAACTATATTTCCCCTCTGAGCCCGTACATTAGCATTTTGTGCCTCAGTCCTTGAATACAAGTAAAAGATGAATTTTTCAATTAATTTTAAAAGTTGATACCATCTGGATGGTACAGAAGTAAGCAATGAAACTCCCTTACCTGCACAACATCTGCCATTATCATAGAGCTATCTTCTGCAGAGAAGTTACTAAATAATGCTGACATTTTATGAAAAAGATTTTTGAATCCACATTTAAGATTAAATTCTATTACATTATCCATACTGATAATGCACCTTTGAAATAAAGAATTGCTTAAGGTCCTGTCCTTAAAAGGCAACGTAAACCAGGAAGCCCTGACTGTTCCTGTAAGAAAACTACAGCACAATATAATTTACAATATAATTTACAATACAAAGATACATGAACTGATTTCAGTACGTATATGGTTTAACCACAGATAGGTGCACTGCAGCAATTAAAATTATAACCATTAAAACAGATTAGCATACCCTACTACCATCTTGGTAATTAAGTGCTTGCGATGTCATTCTGTTGCGTGATTTCTCGTCAGTGGAAAGACGATGATACAAGGGACCATACCTCACACATGGGAATCAATTTTTTATATCATTTTATAAGAGCATGCTCTCTAGCTCAACGGTCTTTTTTACCCTTAATCTGAGCACTTTAAGGTTCACTTTTTAAAGTATTTAAACCTGTAGTTAGTATAATTTTGGGAGCAGGACCAACAAGTCATATGCGGTATATAAACAAATCAGAGTTCCCTCTGGGTGCTCATTCAACTCTTTTTCTATTTCTTGCTCTACCAGAGCCCCTGCATCTCCTCAGGCAAGTGCTATTTCCTTCCATGACTCCATTTCTGTCTGTAAAATGAACAAGAACTATACTTCCTTAATAAACATGGGATCTGTACAGTGAATGTTGCAATATAGGTGCCTAATGATAAAATGGTCCAACACAGACTGTACAAAATAACCAGACAAGTTACTTGTTTGGACAGTACTATAATATATATAGTAGCAGCTCAAAAACTGTTGGAAGAAATAGTGACTCATATTTTTTTTAAAATCCTTAAATCATACCACTCAAAATATCAACAGATATTGCTCCTCTGAAGCACCCATCAAAGGAGAGAGCAAAATATAAAACTGACACCACAGAAATTGCAATAAATGTATAAAATTAAATAAAAGGGTTTAAAGGAAAGAATGGATGTATTGGTGAGTTATTTTGTGTGCAAGAAATCCCAACTGGCATTAGCTAATGGAACAGACCAAACGGCTCCCAATACTTTATTTATCTACAGGTGAGACAACAGAAATTATTATGCTGCAGCCTCATTTCTACTTCCTTGTGCTGAGCATGGGGTGGGTTTCACCACAGAATCTATGCAACAGCACTTCATTTATGACAGCTGAGATGACAAAAAGCAATCACCAGTGTGATTTATGTCAGTGGAAACAGTTACTACATTGGGTAGTTAACTTTTCAGTAACACAATCTTCTGCTTCACATTTTGGGTTGATAGGCATTTTATCGTCAGTTGCAAAATTTCTCTACAATCAGAGACTTCTGTCACAGCCTCTGCACCACAGCTGGCTGTCGACAGCACAGCAGCATGAACATACAGCTCTTCATCAGAAAAACCTCAAGCTATCAGGATACAACCAGAATTTCACAAATAATTCAATCATTAGTATAGAAAGAGTCACAAACTGTGGTAAGAAAGTAAGCCAAGGACAGAATGCTTTTGCCAGCATTGATGAAACTCAGTGTTATCACTTAGGCAGCCAAAAGGCTGCAGTAGAAATCAAAGCTGATGCAGAGGACAGGTCATCTTGGTTTGAATGTTAGTCTTACAACATTATTCCATGTTTTCTCGGCATGTCAGGGCAGCAAGTTTTACCAGGCCACAAGCTGCTCGTTTGTCAAGCAACAACTTGCAAAGCCAAGAACATACTAGCCAAATTAATCAAATTAAATCAGATCAAATCCCCTTTATGAAACATCTTCCTCCTCTTTGTCCATTTTTAAGACTTAACAGAAAGAGTTAACATGAAATTCAGTATCCACATTTAAGTTCTACTTCATGGCACTGTCTTCCAACTCTCAAGTCACTGCATTGTTGTTAATTTACTCCTTATAATCCTTCTCATGCATTCCTAGAGTTCTCAAGTCTTAGAATCCTTCAGTTACCGTTCCGATATATCAAACCCTTGTCTCTAATTTAATATTATACAATTAAAGAACAGTAGACTGCACCCATCACAAAAAATTATTCAGAAGTAACACGCTATTTTGCTTACGTTAATTACAGATTTATTTGTCTTCCACTCCCAGCACAGGGGACCAACTTAAGTGACAAAATTAATTTTTAAATCACAGTGGTGGAAAGAGCTAAAGAAAGCCTGAAGTCACCACTCAAAAAACACACCATGTAACACCAAAGATGGTCTAGAATCATGCTGAGGAACTGAAACAGTAATAAGTAGGTCTGGATTTTTGGCTGTGATTAGATACCATTGTTTGAGTGCTTGCTTTTGGGTTAGATTTTGAATGAAAGGGTCATACATTTTTGCACTTTAGAAGGTAAAAATTCCCTATAAAATAATTTAGAAATGCACAAGGTATTATATTCCAATTCAAAAGTGGAAGTGGGAATATAAGAACGTGCACACATACACACAGGACAGCATTGTGCTCAACTTCCAGGTTCAAGCATCAGTATGTTGTTAGAGAGAAAATAAGCTTGAAGAGCCTAGCAAGTTACATTTAACACTCCTTTTATTACAGTAGAAATTTTAGTCTTTATAAAATCCTCAAATTACAGGATATACATATAATGAATCTCATTGCAAGTCTTTAGCAGCTGTAGAGCATTACTGCATGCAGTTGCTTCTGCAGTGTGCAAGAGTTCTATAAATAGCTAATCATATTCAGAGAGCAAGACAAGTAGTCAAAGAATATCATATTCAATTACCAACTGGTTCATCAATACCAAGAGGTTGAGCAAAAAAATGAAATAAGTTTATAAATAGATGGCTCTGTTCTAACAAACTAATACAACTGAAAAGACTGAATGATATCCACATCACAAACAAGGTAATTCAATAGTTACAGGAAAATACTTTGCTTCAAGACTGTTTTTGAAAAATTTTCACATAAGATTTCTCTGACCATGGAAGAATAGTTAAGTTCAGTGCTACAGAAGTTTACAAAAGGCCAATGCACTCCCTTTAATTTTATACAATTAGAATACTAACATTAACTACAGAAGATTAGGCAAATATTTTGCCTTGACTATATGGAAAGAAGTGTTCAGACAGATAATATCATTTTTCCGTGATCCACCTTTCAGCTGGTGGGTGACTGCATAATCAGCACTCAATTTAATATTCATTCCATTAAATATTCACTTCGGTAGTCATGACACTGGCTTCAGATCAGTCATCACATGAATTTATGCCAAGAAATCCTACACTCATTTGTTTCAGAAGCTATCTAAACAGGTGCAATCCTTTATGCAAATTTCCCATCACAATGAGAGTCTCAGAAACTGGAATAACAATTTATATAGAGCTAGCTACAGATTAATTTTTTTAAAAGCTAACATGCTTGAATTACTGCAGTCTCAAATTTGTGTTGACACAAAAACAAATCTGCAATGAGTCCGCAGAAGTTACTTAATTTACATTGATTAGCTCGTTTGAGATGGTTTAAAGTTTAAGCATTGCATCTTTGGCTGAAAAGCCTACTGGTCAGCAGTTTGGCTTGGTAAAACATCTTGTTATGACAAAAAAACTGCACAGTTTTCTATGATCAGAGGCTTGGTATTTCTTCCAACAGTGTAATGCAAGACTATGTCATAAGGTAGAAACTTGGAAGAGTTCTTTTTAAGTAGCATTAATAAAAATAGCTTCTCCTTCAGAAAAGGGGTTACCTATGTCAGCTTGATAAATTTTAATCCCTTGTGTTAACTTCAAAGTGGGACATATTCCTACATCGAGTATAGTAAATTGGACAAAACAATTCTACAGCTACATTTAGGAAGCAGAAGAATACTGTCCAAAGTGTACTGCATAGGTATGTGTACCAACTGCTATCCACTGGAGACATCCTACGGTAGCTATAGTTCCAATTAACATAAACCTAGAGAGCACAGACCTCTTAGTTTTAATCAATCCTTGATTCCTAAAAAAAATCCCCCAACCTGTATGACTGGGCATGTTTTAGATAGGATGCAGCTCATTTTTTTCACTAATTAACGATACACCACAGTAATTTTAAGTTTCCATTATTTGTTTTTTATACGCTAAATTTCATATTATCTCCAAGAAAAGCATATACATATTTTCATACAGCCTGGAGTGAGATCAGTGTAAACCCTGGAATTTCTAATCATCAGCAGAAGTGCCAGCTGCTCATAATGTTCACAAAACACGAGGGCCTGAAATTTGGCTATGCAACAGTTGGTGCCAATCTGCTTATAAAGGAAATGCTGCTGAGGCATAGTCTTCTTACAAAAACAGGACACGAAGGCTTCATTATTAAGTGTTCAACAACAATCCTCAGCTCGGTGAACAGAGTCCTGAAAAATCAGATTTAAAGAGTGTTTTAAAATCCTACAGTATTTATCAGAAATTATCTAGATCTATCTTTTTCATTTACTTCTTCTCATAATATCACACACACACACACAGGTTAACAAGTTCTTTGGACCAACTCAGTGTTCAGTATCTTGCAAGAGTTTCAGAAATCTTGGCTTTTAAACATAAAACATTTTAATTAAATTATATCCATCCTCTGCTGGAAGCTGCTGAACTAAAGAAAACAGAAAAATTCCACTTAAGAGAAAAAAAAAAGTCAACAAAAAGACATTACATTATTTTTTTAGATACCAAAGTAATAAAGTAACTTCACAGGTTTTGCTG
Source organism: Pitta sordida (assembly GCA_013390025.1). Lineage (NCBI taxonomy): Eukaryota > Metazoa > Chordata > Aves > Passeriformes > Pittidae > Pitta > Pitta sordida. The sequence goes on from WEKX01023587.1 coordinate 7,104, forward strand.
TTGTTGTTAAAAGATATATATATATATGTCCCAGGATGGAACAATTGATTTCTACAAAATAGTAGGGAATACAAGGCGACTGAGCTTAGGATTCTCAGATCTGCCTTTGCATATCACAGCAACCAAAGCCACCTTCCTGACATTTTAGCAACCCATTTCCTAATTGAGTAGTGATTAGACTGGAAAGTATACTCACAAAAATCTTAGACTATGCAATGCTTGTTGTTAGAAAGCCAAGAAAGCACGGACCTGAGAAAATTCTCATAGAAATATTTATGGTTTCAAAGTCCAAAGCAATACTAGCTTGACCAACTTCCAAAATCAATAAGCTCCTATTTCAAATATAATTAACCTGATTTGTGAATTTAACTAAAGGAAGTAATGAGCATGTTTAAGATCATCCACAGATTTTTTTTCTCTCAATATTACACAAGTTCTTAAGTGCCTGTTGATATCCAGACCTAGCCTCAGATATACCTGCAAATCTAAAAATAAGGGTATCTTACTGATAAGAAAGACTTTCTTGTCCCAAAGTGTAGTTTTAATTACACAAGCATGTTCTGAAAGCTCCTATTCAACATTTCTGATCAGTTACATGAAATAAATGTAACCTTGAACCAGCCAGGATTTTTTTTGGCATCCAGGTGTACTTCACATGCTAAAATTACCATTTGCAGATTTAGCATTATAAGTTATGCATTAATTTTAGAAAGAAAAGTTTCTGAATGCCTAAGCACTACAAAATCACTGTACACAGTACTTACCGACAGTACGGATTTCGCCGGGAAGAGTAGCGTAAGGTAAGAAACCTATAGTAAATGAAGGGCTGGAGCAGACTCCCTTGTCCACTGAAAGAGAATAGTTCAGTAGAACTTAGTAGTGACAAGTAAACCCCAAAACAAAACACCAAAATGGGGATTTTCCCAAACAAAAGAAAACATGTTACTTGGGCTCAAATGAAAGCTAGATTTGGGCCACACTGGTTCAGAAAATCAAGACTGGACAAGAAAAAGTACATAACCATACACTTATAAATCCAGAAGCTTACATTATAGAAGAAAACTGTTCAGTGAAGTCCTTAAAGAAGTGCTGTTCTTGTATTGATTTTGTATTTATGAAGTTTTTTTATATGCCCCATTGCTGGCGGTGTGCATAGAATCACAGAAATGATGGTGAACACATGTTCAGTAGCAAGAAAAACCTTGTTGGTCAAGCACAGAAACTGGCTCGTATAAATAGTCCCATTTTTTCCACTCTAATTGCAGCTTTGAGTATCTGGACCATAATTCTACTATCTTTTGCAAAACTTGTCAGAACACACTGCAGATAACTGGGTTTTCTCCCGGTGCAGTGTCTCCACAGGCACTGGAAGCCTCATGTTCCTTTGCACTGCGTCGAGCAGGGCGGGGCCAACCCACCACTGGGGTTGAGGGGGGTGGTACGACGGGCAGGCTCATTTGCATATTCATGACTGCCTATCTTTGTGTGTCAATCAGTGCATGCGCAGTCATGAATGCACCACGAAACTTGGGCCTGTCTCACGGGGGAAAACAATGCGAAGAAGTGAACTCGCATGTAAGAACCGCAAAGTACTGAGGGTTTACTATGTTTAAAAGTTCTGTTTGAAGTTGAATGACAGTTCCAGCAAGTAGAACTCCTCCAAGTATGTGCAATATCTTCACCCATAAGAAAAGAACATAAAGTGAAATGGAAAGTGAGCTACAGGAGGGAAGAAGAAATCTCAAACCTGTACACTATATACAAGCAATTTAATATGCTAAAACAATTTAAAGAACAAAATCTCACAATAACTGCATTGAACTATTACATGATTTTAAATTTGGCATATGATCTTTTACAGGGCTCAGTATCAACCAGATGACTTATCAAGTAGCAGCATTTCACATACTACATTCTCCACAGAGAAAAGAAAAAAAAAGGAAAATATCCTAAAGAGAAGTTCAAAGCGCTTTAAAGTTTCAGATACTGGATAGAGTGTGCATCTGTCAGTTCTTAAGTGGCTTTAAATGAATGGATTCCTTGAGCACTGAAGCATTGAAGCGCTCAACTGACATATCAAAAGATAAAGAAAAAGTACGCATTTTATCAACTTCCAAGAATATAAAGACTCCTTTCTGCTGCCTGTGAGACCACTCCAGACAAATGCTCTCACTGTGCTATAACTTGTATAGAACAAATGCCATATTTCCCTTCCAAATATTAAAAGGCAATGACCTAAACTTCAGTGACTGGCAGGTCGTTATGCCTATACAACTTCAGTAGGACTCCAACATGCATACACTGAAGATCCCTAAAATTAATTCAACAGGGTGCACTATAGGCAAAACCAAATGGAATAAAAAAACCCCACAAGGGTCACTGCTCAGAAATAACACAGGAGAGAACACAACCTACTCCTGCTTGCATACTTCTTGCATAATGAAACTTTATCCCATTTAAATTTATGGAATCTAATTGTTAAAAATAAGAGCTTACTTTCAGTGAAGCTGAAGATCTTAAAATTCTGTTAAACCACCAAAATTAAACTTCCTGAACAATGTACAGAAATGCAGGCAAATGCAAGCTGCAAGCCTGAAAAACTTTGATGTGGCTCAACAATGTCACCTACATTATGAAAGGGAAGGTTTTTTTGGTGTTCAGTTATATCATAGTGAATGCTCTGGGATGTCATGATGCTCCAACCTGCACAGCCTAGGAATCAAATAAATTTTACTTGAAGTTCAAGCCTTAGTCAGCCAGAACCATACAAATGGAGCTCTATGATCCACAGAGAACTCACTTGCAAAAGTAATCCTGTGTTGCATGTTTCTAATTATTTAAATATTTATCATAATTCTTACCTGAAGAGCATAAAAACTGTAGCTGGCATGAGGAAAATTTCATTGCAAGCAATGAATTTTAGAATATTCTGTTGATTAGCACTCAGTTTTTCTAAGAGATTTCTCAGAAACGGCAAACTATTTGAACTTCGTGCCTTTAAAGAAGAAAACATGATTTACAGAAAACATACAAGTTACATCTATCTTCACTAGCACAGAGAAATCAAAATACAAACAATTGCCATTTACAGCTCATTTCAGCATTGTAAGACTTTACCAGTATTGAGATTAGTATCCCAAAGAAAAACTACTGTAGCCTTGGAACTCCATAACTTACATAGAGTTCAGTTAAAAACATCACATGTTGCAATTCCCTCATGTCCTCATTTTCGGTTCAACTGCACAGAGACAGCCACAAGCCCTATTCTGTCCACTAGTGGAAGTGCCTGTGTTAGCAAGACACCCAGTTAGGAACACCAAACACTGGAATCACATTAAGCTGCACAAGGCAGTGCTTTGAGTAGAAAAGCATTTGAAGAAAGATAATCAGCATCAACTCCAACATACCATTGAGTCATTACAGAAGGGGAAAAACACAAAACCACACCACAAACCCCAACCAACTCAAAAAAGTCTTCTCAGATTCTCTCTGCTGAGATTCCATACTACAATTTCACTCTAATTCCTCTACTGCAGCCAAAGGAAATCAAATCATGGCTGCAATTTAAACCTGTTTATAAACCCCAGGAACACCAACAGTATTAATCATAACATGCATCATATCATACTTACATCAAGAACCTTCTTTGTATACGTGGCAGCATGAAGCAAAGAGAACAGCAGAACTGGAAAAATACTCACTGAAACAAGCGATAAGGAAAATTATATGCTGCACAAGTGCTTCATTTGCCCACAATGTTATACGTACTACACGTCATAGTTTGATGACTCTTTGCAAGAAGTTGGCTGGAATGACCTATACTGGATGAAGATATGTTTATGTCCAATATCTACATGTGAGGTTACTATCTAAAATCTAATAAATACATATAGTCATAGTAACTTTTGTTAAAAGATGCTACAACATTAATTTCTCCCAAAAACATGCAGTTGTCAGCCATTCAGATTTCACAGAGCAAGAAAACAAACGGTCCTCCGTCAGAGAGATTTTAAGAGTAGGATATTAAGCATACATAGCATGGCATAAAGAAAAGTCAGCTCTTAAATGTCACCTTTGACAAGCCACAGGAATAGGTATTTTTTGCAGACTTTATCAGTTTAATAAGTTATCTGACAAAACTATCACTGAATAATTGTCTCTCTACATGATATATGTCCTACTATAGTGAGAAGTCACATATCAGCCCCATATTGGCATTAAATGAAAATTATGTACCAACTTCTCCAAGTATCACTTAAGGCTGGTCATAAAATCTAGAATAAAGTTAAGTCTCAATCTAAGCAACCAGACAACTTAAGTCTCGGGAAAGGAAAATTTAAGTAGCCAGAGACTGCAGTGCACTACAGTGAATCTTCTCTGTATCGCGACTTCTCCTTCACGACCTCGCGCATTTGCGATGTGAATTTAAAGCAGTTTTGATTCCACCATTTGTGAAATTTTCCGGCTCGCGCATGCTCAGTGACTCTGCTCCACCGAGGGGCGGTGACGGAGCTCCCAGTGGGGCGGCGCTGGCCCAGCCCCACGGTGGGGGCCAGGAGTCACGCTGTCCCCTGTTACTCTGAGCGCAGCTGGGGAACTGACCCCCCCACGGCGCGTGTTACTGTTTCCATGGCTACAGGCGGGGAAGGGCAGTGCTCGCGCTGGGCCGGGCCGGGAAGAGGGAGCAGTGGCGGGGCCCTGCCGCGGCGTCGCGCCGTGCCCGGGCATGAGCGCCGGGGTAGGGAGAGGGGGAAGCAGCGAGGGGGTTTGAGCACACCGTCACGGCGGCCCGGAGAGGCCGACAGATTCTTGGGGGGGCGGGGGGCTCCCAAATCAGAGGGGGCTCAGAAACGGTTCCCTTTTCTTCCCCGTGCTCAGAGAGTCCGAGGGGAGAAGCAAAATGTGCCCCGGAGCCCTGCGGAGTTCTGGGGGGGTGGGGCAATGGGCGTGGCCTGCATGCATATTAACGACCTGCAGTTCTTTGCGAGGTTAGGCTTTCGCGAGGGCTGTCGCCTGTCCCTTTCCTCGTGATGGAGGAGGTACAACTGTAATTACACAGCTGATTGAACTGAATATGAATTGATCAACATAAGCCTCTCAGATTTTACATAAGAGTATATTCTATGAATAGCAAACATCTCAAATTACTTCAAAGTAGTTGTTTGAATCGTGGCACAGGTGATGAAAAGAATCAAGTTTTTAACATTTTTACAAAATTACCAGGATGACACAAGTAAAGGATACTTGTAACAGGGTAGGAATTCACAAAGATAAGAGAGTACAACAGGTAGTGGCAGCTGTCCTCCAGCAAAGCCTGGGCCAGAAATGCCCTGCTAAGCTGAAAGTGTGGTAGCCTTTGATGGAGACGGAGGGCACTGGTAAGAGCATTTGCCAGCAAGGCACGCTGATAAAAGCTTGCTGCTTCATGCAACCTGCAAATCATCAGAGGAGACGTTACCATATGAACCAAGCTCAGAAGCCTTCCACCCTTGAGAATTGCATCACAATTGCACAATACCTGACGTTTCTATTACTGTACATAGGCACTACGTATTTCCAAAAATACAACTCAAAGACTGGTAATACTGATTTATTGCATGTGCCTAAAGTAATACAACTCGATATATTACTCCATAACTACAAAAACCCCATTGATTTACCACTACTTTACAGTTGCTCAACACATTTTCAAACACATATAAAAGTGTTTTCAACCAATATAAAATATGTAAGCCGCTCTGACAAAAAGCATCCAAGTAAGCTGAATAACAGCAATTTATCTTTGCATGAAAAATAATTCTATGCAAAGGAAGCCTAGTTCCTTTATAAATTTTTAGTGGTATTTTACAATACTACAGTACATACCCTAGAAGAGGCAGGACAAATAAAGCTGAGCAGTAAACTGTGAACAAGCGGGAAATCCACATTGCTGTATCCAACTTGTTAGCCATCAGAAATTGCTACATTGGAAAAGAAGAAAAATAAACAGAACCCAACCCCAACATAAGTTGGTATGTTAATATTTGCATACAATAAGCATTCTTCCCTGTCATATTAAAGCGCAAGTCTTTCTCCAACCTTGAATACGTATAAGCAAATTATAGCTTGAAGCAGAGAGCTTCTTTTTGTTCTGTGATATTGACTCATATGATGCTACCAGCCAGATCAAAAATAGCTCTGCTTCCTCAGAACCAAGAGGCTCCTTTGTACACTACAACCAAAACCAGTGGTAAGAACTTCTTTCTGGGAAAATAGTTTTTCTATCCAAACCAACTCACTAAACAGCCAGCTTCAAAAATGTTACCACATAAGCTCTCCAAGACCTGACTGACTTTTGCATCTACTGCTTCAAGGTTCCTTTTCGAATAAACTGCAAACTCCGTGGACTGAATCTCCATAATTCTTAGAGAGGGGCAAAAAAAAAAGGGTTAGGTAAAGTTAGCACGACTACGGGACAAGGAAAGTGGCACCATATTGGCCTACATATTCTTGGCCTCGAGAAAGTAAAAGCTTTTTACAGTAATCTTGTATGTCTCGTGTTGTTGAGCTCTCCTTACCACAACCCCCTTCCATCCTGATATAGCCACGGTACCAGAAAGGCTCTAACAAAACACTGCACACTTTCGGCCATATGTGCCTTAGAGTCAAAACATCATTCCTTGAAAGAGTTCAAATTATTTTCCAAACTTGAAGCACCTCTTGAAGATTCCTCTTTTCCTCTATATTTCTAGTGCTTCTCTATAGACATGACCAGAAACTAACCTAACATGCAACCATCTTCATATCATGATCTAGTGTCGTACTTGCACAATATAACTATAGAAACAACATGAAGCTGCGTCAGGAGAGGTTTTGGTAAGGTATCAGGAAAATGTTTTTCACCAGAGGGTGGGTGAGCACTGGAACAGGCTCTCTGGGGAAATGGTCACAGCACCAAGCCTGACAGAGAGAGGGGCTTGGAAAATGCTCTCAACACACATGGTGTGACTCTTGGGGTGTCCTCTATAGGGCCAACTGGACTCAGTGATCCTGACGGGTTCCTCCAAATTCAGCATATTCTGTGATTCTATGAAATACAAACGCTGCCACTCTGAATTACTTTCGATTGAGGCATTTTGAGGAGCGCTGGCACACGAACAGCACGCTTTCATTCGGAAACCCGAGAGCTGCTTCTCCCTGCCCGCTCCCGGGCCAACAACGCCACGCTGCGAATCCAGCGGGACCATCCCCTCATCCCCCGCCAATGGAGAAGCACCGCGGCCGCCCCGGCCCCTCCGGCCCGAGAGCTCCTTACCACGGCCCCGCCGCCGGCCCCGCCTGGCATCGGCCCGTTCTGCGTGGAGTCTGCCATGGCCGCACCTGCGGGGAGAGAAGCGCCACAGTTCGCGGGGCAGGGGCGACCGCAGTCGCCGCCTCCCGACCTCCCGCTCCCGGCCTGGCCCGGCCACGACCCACCGCAAGCGCCAGACCGGCCCCGGCACACGCTTCGCCGGATCCGCGCTCCCGGATACAGCAGGACGCCACTTCCCACGGGCCCTGGGAATGCCGGGCAATGTAGGCGGCGGCTGAGACGCTTCCGACGGCCCTTGGGGGCGTCACTAGCCGCCCCTGGGAGCCCCCCGGGGATGTCCCGGCGGGTCTGGGGCTGAGGCTGAGGGTACCAGGGAGAGCCCAAGTGGAGGACACGGGCTCTTCTCCCTCGCTGTCCACAGCAGCTGCGACATCAGCTCGGTCTGTAGGGTCTGTAACAGGGGCACCTCTGTGGTGACAGCAATTGCAAACATATTATTCCTCGCTTCGGCCTCAGTTCGGGGAGTGTTTGCTCACGGAGGACCGAGCTGGCTTCCCAGAGACATCTGGTGACGCTTAGTGCTGTGCATCAGGAATTTATACGGGAATCATAAGGTCACAGGACCCAGACCGCGATCTCCGCAGTTCCTGTACTGCCCGTGGTGTTACACGAAAGCAACTTTGTAACAAGTTTCTGAAATCTTTGGTCAATAATCATTAAACTGTAAAGCTAAGTGTATGGGCGTTGTGTGGACCTTGCACACGAGATGGTGAGGAGATAGGCGGATTTAACTATTTGCCTTTTTGTTTAAGAGCCCTTTGGTAGCTACGAGACTTAACCTTGGATTTCTCTCCTTCTCCAGCCTTGCAGAGCAGTTAACTCGCTGAAAAGGTAACTTTTTCAGGTATAACCTCGGAGCCCCAGCAAGGTGTGGCCAACAAAGATGTTAAGAAGGCTCTCGGAAGGGAAAAAGTTTAGCATTCTTTCATGCCTGGTGTACAGGCTGTTAAGTTAGCATTCTCACCTTTGGAAAATAAATTTCCCTGAGTCCTTCCACTGCCTGGAATTTTAGGGGTACCTGCCTTATCTTCCTTTGCACTAAGGAGTTTCAATCAAGTACGTGTATATCCACAACATTGACAGGAGAACCAAGCTGGATAGCACAAAGCAGAAGAAACCTGCTCACTCTACAACACGTAGCATATGTAATTTACAAGGTCTTGGAAAGGGTTAATCGTCCATTAATCTGACCTTTGTCTTCAATATTGATTTTTTTAATGATTTCTGCCAGATAGCTGTGAACATGTTTCTGTTCTCAGCTGGAAGTCTGTAACTCATCTGAAGTGACATCAAAGTAAAAGAAAACAAAGTGCAGACATCAAGACCGACACCGTTGACTTTCAGTTCCAACAGCCTGATGTATGTAGTTTGTACATCTCGTTTTCTCTCAAGGATGTGCAGCAGGTTCCCCCTTCTGGCAGCGCGTGTTTCAGGACAGCAAGTCATCTGCTCCAGTTTCTAATCGTTTCCAGATGCTTTCAATTACTCTTCAGTGGCGAGAAAGAAAGACATGTTCTTGTGACCAAGAATGTTATAATCAGCATCTGCCATCAGCCTCATTTCTGTCTTACTATTATTAAACTTGAAGATGGACTGGAAGACACACTGGAAGAATGTGTAATGAAGTATGTTGATGGGAAAGGAGCAAAATAGGGACTCTAATACTGCAACATTTACAAGTAATCTAAGACTAATTAGCACTTTTTCAATTGAAGATGCAGAACGTGATTTTTCCACTTCTTTCCCAACCATTCATCTCTTACTAAAGTGGCTGAGAAGTAGGCACAAGAACTACCTGCTATCTTGGGATAATTTTTCTATAAGTGGAGGATACCATAGTAAACAGCAGTAGAGAATTAGGACTCTCAGTGTGTCTGCTGGGTGTTCTCACGTGTGCAATAAAAAACCTGACAAACATTTATGCTAAAGAAAAATGATGGCTTCAAATATAACCCCGGTAAATTTAAGTTGGACCATTAGTGGATTATTTTATTTAGATGCAACTGAAATGTGGAAATACACATCAAAGACCGCTAGATGTTTAACTGAAATATCACAAGGGAAAAAAACCTTGTCTTCAAAATTATTTGTATTTCTTAAATAGACCAAGAATGATAAATCCATATCTTCAGCAGGAATGTTTATTTATTTCTTAGTTTTTGTAATTTAGGAAATTCTTAATGCACATGTATGCAAAGCATCATTTCTAGAGTCTGGTTTGCTGTCTATTGGTCATTACACTGAAAGTTTTCTTTCACAAATTAAATAAAATCACAGAATTAACTAGGTTGGAAAAGACCTTTGAGATCATCAAGTCCAACCTATAACCTGCTAAGCCAGTGTTAATTCTCAAAAGTTAATGGCTTAAAAGGTTTCATACTTCAGAATACTTAATAAGAAACATCACTCTTCATCCTTTGCAACCAGTCTCCCTTTTCTTCATATCAGTCTTTCTTTCCCTGTCTCCTTCACTTTTGTTCTGCGCTTGTTGTTGCTTTTTGTTCAATTATGTCTCTCCTCTTGAGCAATTTCAACCACACTACTGTTTCCTTAACCTGAGAGAAAGCATGAAATTATATCTTAAGAAATCAAGTCTCATCTATTGGCTTCTTTTTTTTCCAATTCTCCTCTGCTATTATATTGCTGACTGAGCAGAGAGGAGGACCAGAAATTGATCTGTGTGTTATTAATGATTTAATTTCCAACAGTTGTAAGGATTTCATAGTTCTTCCATAGTTCTATGAGTGCTTTCATACCATCAAGGCAGTGGCATGCTTTCACTGGTGATTGATATTTCAGATATTTATTAGAATATTTCTGTAATTGCTGAGGACTTACCTAGATCATTAGCAATATACGTGGTTGCATTTCTTCTTTGTGGCAGTCCAGCACAATCAGCATGGCCGTAGCTGAAATTGTCATTCATGCATTTCTGTTTTCCCCCAGTAAATGTATAAGCCTATCAGAGAATTAGTGATATGTAGTAATAATATCTGGGATCAACTCACTCTTAATTGCAAAAATTATGGATGCAAAGTGATATATTTTGATCTTTTATGCTGAGATGTATACACCTACTTCCACTAACCCACTTGATGTCTCAGGGGAAATAAAAATTAAAACACCTTCGTATGTCTGCAAAATAATTCACGTATTTTAGAATTATATGAAAGAAAGTATGCAATGCTTTGCATTTGTTTAGCAAGGCTGAGGCAGGCAGTGCAAGTTTACTAATGCTCACAGCATCACCATTATGTCGTTAGATGTTCAATGAAGACTTTAGGTCAAAACGGTGAGTAATTTGCTTGTAGGCACACAAGCAGTAGCATGGCTGGGCTAGAAATGGAATATACAACTCCAAAGTCTCCAATGCTTCTTAGTAACTGTGATTTCAGATAAAATAATATGCAAAACTTCATCTGTAGTTTGAAGCCAGTTTGAATATCTGAAGAAGGTTCTTAGGGTGTTTCTCTTATGTTTATGGGAATCTCATTACAGACACTATGGAAATATTTTATAAACAATAATTTTTATTCAATACGTTTTGACAGTCATGATAAATATTTTATAGAACTGGTACTTTGCATTACAAGTTGTTTTAAATTTGAACTTTTAATTGTCTTTCTAATAGCATCACCATCAGAAGTGTGCCGTCTTTTGTGGTCTTCAGTGGCCTCAATTCTCAATAATTTTAACAGAAGTTGATGTAGCATGGTTTAGATGGTGTTCATCACCTCACAGCAATGAGCACATGAGGTTCAGATAATGATTTATCTACTTTGTCCTTCTTGATTTGAAAGAAGGTACTGTTGCTAACATCAGTATACAGTTTTCATTTATTTCAAATAAAAGAGAGAACATTCCAAGGTCGATAGGACTGCAGCTCCTCATAGCCAAACCAGCTCCATTATTTGTATCAGTAGTGTATAACGCAAGTCTAAAATAAGGTTTTATGCAAAGCTGTAATGAACAATTTGTTTCTTGTTTGTGGTTATCTCAAGCTGGCTGTCCAAATCTTAAGAAACAGTAAAGGACATTGGGTAAATGCCTGTTACATTTTTCAGAAAAAGAAACAGAAGTCTTCTGTCTCTCTCTATCTGATTGCTTTGTGATTTTTGCTCGATAGTTTATGGCAATATCAAATATGTTCTTCTTTCTTGTCCCTTGCAGCTGGAGTTTCCATTTACTCACCCTTCCTGGAAGCAATACCATTTTAACACTGATTGTGTGCCAAAGCAGTGAAAAAGAGAAATCACAACCTTTTTGAGGATACGCAAAATAGATGTGCAAAATTCCTTCTAATTGCTTTCTGTGTCAGCATTTTCATAACTCTCAGCATTTTGTTACACTATATCTCTATGTTATAAAGAGAAATGACACAGAAGCTGCAAGTGCAAGCTTAAGCTTAAAATTTATCCTATTTCTTTGTACAGTCTTAAGTATATAGTATATATAGTATATATACTTAAG
>WEKX01023587.1:20149-30149 GCA_013390025.1 Pitta sordida
CCTAAATCCCTCTCCATTTCACCACTCTCCAGTCACTCATCCCCCAGCCAATAGCGATGCATGGTGTTGTTTTGTCCAAAGTGAAGAACCCGGCACTTAGACTTGTTAAATCTCATGTTATTGGAGTCTGCCCATTTCTCTAGCCTGTCAAGGTCCCTCTGACCCTGCCAAGGACCTGCCAGGGTAAGTGCTATGTGGTTACCATGGTGGAAGCCACAACCAGTTGCCTGGAGACGTACCCTATCCCGCATGCGACGGCTTGGAATACCATTCTGGGCCTTCAGAAACAAGTCCTGTGGCAACATGATACACCTGAGTGAATTGAGTCCAATAATGGGACCCATTTCAAGACCAACCTAGTTACCACTGGGTGAGAGAGCATGGTATTTAATGGGTGTTCCACATTCTTTACCATGCCCCAGCCTCTGGTAAAGTGAAAAGATGTAATGGGCTTCTCAAGACCACCTTAAAGGCACTGGGTAGGGGGACCTTCAAGAACTGAGACCGACATCTGGCTGAGGCCACTTGGTTGGTTAATACCAGAGGCTTTATCAATCGAGCTGGTCCTGCCCAGTCCAAAGCCCTTCCTGCCACAGATGGAGATAGAGTTCCAGTAACCCATCTGAGAGGTCTGCTAGGGAGAGCCTTTTGGGTGAACCCTGTCTCCGGCAAAGAAAAACCCATTCAGGGGATTGTCTTTGCTCAAGGACCTGGTTGCACATGGTGAATGATGCAAAAAGATGGACGAACATGGTGTGTGCCCCATGGAGACCTGATTCTTGCCTGAATATGCATACCTAGGAACAGTTTTTCATTAGCATTGACATGTATGTAGTTGCAAGTTCTCAAGTTCTCTATGTTAGGGAAAAGCGGGATAAAGTTTTAGGGGTGGATAATGTCATGGGGTGGTGTCTGAGATCTCTTTTTAAATGTTCACAGGGGAAAAGTTTTAACTGTTTTTATTTCTTTCCCTCCTGGGCTGAGTCCAAGCAGAGCTTGGCCCCAGGAATTCCCCAGGAGAGAGGAGAGTGCCTCCAAAAAGGCTTCCTTTTCAAGTCTGGGAAAACCATGAGGAGCGGAGGGGCAGACCGGGGCCAGTGCAGCCTCTCACAGGCAGAGCAGTGCTCCTGTGGTCCGTGCAGCATGGCGTGGGGGTTGGTTTGAGTATTTGAATATTCATGACTGCCTAATTGAATATTCATATGCACCAGGTCACGCATGCTCAGTTGCAAAAAGGGGCCTCCTTCATTGCTGAAAAATCATGCTGCTGCCACCATGCATGCTTGACCTGTGGCCGTGGCGGAAAAGGGGTATCCCCGGGCTCTGGTCGGCATTCTTGCACTGAGTCTCAGTGGCCACCTGGGGCATACTGCAGCATGACCCTTCCACTGTAGGGACTGGGCACAGAGGCACACAGGACCAAGTCAGGGACCAGGGCATGCTGCCGCAGGGCTCTAAACGCCATAGCGAGCTGGAGAAACCTGTCATAGGTTAGTGTTAGAGGTGAAAAGNATATACATATATATTCATATATATATATATTCCCCTCATTAAGCTTGGTATTTTCTCTTAACGGTCTCTCGTCCAGTTTCTTGGAAGGTAACCCCCAACAGTGTCCAAACCAGGACAAAACCGCATGCCCTCGCTGCAGAGCCGGGCCAGTCCTGCCCTATAGGGAGCACCAGCACCACCCCTCAGCAAAGCAGAGGCACTGTGCATGCCTTGGCCGGGAAACATCGCAAATCCCTGAAACTGAATTATGAGTAATTTTCGTCACAAATCAGCAAGGTCATAATGGAGGGGTCGCAATGCAGCGAGGATATACTGTATTAGTAGGGAGACAGGTTTGTCTTGCAGCGTTGGAGTTAGGAGGACTTTCCAAGGCAAATAGATTGCATTATCAGGCAGGAAAAACCCTGGATGCATTCAAAGATCAAATTCAGTACTTAGTATTAAATGCAAAATAAGAACCATGTGATCTCAAGAATACTTCTAGTGGAAAGAAGCATCCTCTGGAACTGACCTAGGTGAAGCTGAAGGTACAGGACTAACCAAGTGTTCATGTCAGCTGTCAAAATTATAGGCAACGTGAGGGATAAACATGATTCTCTGAGCAATAGGAAGAAATATTATTGTCATTGTATGTGGCAGAGATGAGACCTATCTAGAACACACTGCACAGTTCTAGTGATATAAGTTGAAAACCAAGGAACTGAAACAGATTATATAGAGTTCTATTCTTCAGAATAATAGATTTTATGAGTGTACAGTAGGAGAGAATTGCTCTATATTAGTTAGGTAAAAACAGGACAGGTATGCAATTAGGTTGAGGTTGATATAAAAATAAATGGGTATAAATCGCTAATCATGTATTTAGAGTAGAAACAAGAAGAATCAGTAAGAGCCTTCCAGTAAAAACAGTGGAAATAAAACATCTAAATACTCTTAAAATTAGTTTAGTAAATTTATACATCTTGAAAACCCACGTGGTTCCTTCTGTGATTTTAAGAACAAAATTGTTTTGGATCATCCTTGAAGGCTTCAGGTTAATTGTACCCATTCAGTGGGAGGTGTGAAACAGCATCAGACATTATTATTTTTACTGTTTATTTAAAGGACAGTATGATCATAGTCTCAAACTGAAGAGGATTTCTGTGGTTAGTGCATCCTTTGTGATTTGCTGTTGATAGTGCTGATACACTAAAATGCTAAATAATTATTAATTTCTCATAGCAAAAAGTTTCTCTGTCATGCGGATTTATTTTTTTTATATATATTTTGTATAGTCCACAATTTCTGAGGGAAAACAATTTTGCAAAATGCCGAAAAAACCCCGTCTCTCAGGCTCTGTGACTAAAATGAGATGCCACAGTGGATCCCATAGTCACATTATTAAAATTTCCCTAGAAATTTGTCCCCCAATTTCAAGCTGGAAACAAAATCCTCTTAGAAGTGTATAGAAAACAAATAAAAAAAAAAGGAGAAAGATCTGCCAGTGCTGTCTCCAAGCAAAAGGTGAATTTTGAATTTTGTCTGAATTTCCAAACACCAATCTCTCGAACTTCATTGACTTTGTAGTCTTTGGCCTCCTTTTGGACCTATTTTGGGCACCATCCATGCTAAGCAAGTCAGAACCTTGTTCATTAGCCGTAATCCCAAGATCAGCTTTTCCTTAGTACCTTATTGATGCTTCAGATCTAAGGTACCACTGAGTTAACAGCCTGAAATATGAACAGAGAGTAGAGCATAGAGCTTGTCCTCTTGAAGTCCACAACAGATATGTGGTACTTTCGTCCAGTTCACCAAACATTCACTCAAGTTTTCTAGGGCTTATATAGGGATGCAGTCAGAACTGTAGACTTCAGAACATGGTAACCACAAAAGATCTGACTGCCCAAATAAACTGAAAAAAAACCTCAAACCAAACTGCTTCCTCAGGAATCTTCCAGTGTATCTGCTTTTATGAAAATGGCAGCTCAAAAGAAACAACTAAAGGCGTTTTTTCAGAACAAATATGAATACTGATAGCTTTTGCTAGTCTAACAACCTTACTATCCCATAGTGGCAGTGTACACTTCTAACTATTAAATATGATCTCTATTTTACAACAGGTTAAACCAGAGGTGTCTCAGGCATAAACCATAATATTTAATTATTTTCACGTGTGAACATCAGCTCATTCAATAAAATAGTATTTGTGTCAATCAAATATGTATTAGTCATGCCTTTACTTAGTGCTTATCAGAGGATTTGTCACTTAGCAAAAGAACTGGAAAATAATAATTCAGAAGTAAAGCATGAATGAATGCATGGCCTGCAGAAGATATTATGTGCTGCAAAACTAATAAAAGTGGAGAATAGAGGACCAAAGAGTAGCTGAAGGAAAAGGCATAGTTAGTGGTCAAATATACAGTGATCCCCTGTTACTCACGGGCTGTTGGGTCTGGTCCTCCTCATGCGAGTTGTGGAATCCGTGAAGATAGTGAACCCACTACGTAGTCATGTGCGCCACGCCTGTAGCCACACGCCCTCCCCTAATAAGGTCTGGAGGATGGTCCTGAGAACAGGGCTTGTTTCAGATGTCTGTCTGTGCTCTGCCAGGGCGGGGGGCGAGCATCAGGGCAGGGGGCGAGCAGGGGGGTGCCGGCGCCAGCGAGCGGTGGGGCTGGCACCAAGCAGACTGGGTTCACAGTATGTTCTGTGCACGCACCAAGTCCCACAACTCACTGGAAAATCAACGAGTATGCGGATCCCGCAAATTACGGATCGCAACTATGCGGAGGATTACTGTATTAAGTTATACCAAAGGAATAAGCTGTGGTTTCTCATCTCCTCTGTAGATGCCATGTTTTGTTCAACAAGAGATAGCAGGGCCAGAAGATAGACTTCTTTTCATTATGCCCCTGCCAGTTCTGAAAAACCTCACAATTGATTCTGTTGTGATAAGGACATCATATCAGATACAATGCAAGTCTGCCTCTCACCCCAGTGAATGAACAATCTGGGAAGCACCTCAATAACATAAAAAAATCAATAGTAAACTTATTTCTGAAATATACTTTGCAATTCTAAAATTACTAAGAACTCTTACATAGTAAATGGTTGATGAACTTGGGTGAATCTCCTGTTTCTGCAGTTTTCTCAAGGTTCAATTTGATAGAGATCTAAAGTATTATAATCTGAGAGTTTGTATTCCGTGTATACTGAGGAAGTAACTTCCTACCATGCCTTTCAAGTAAGTTCATTTGTTATACAGTCGCCCCTTTTGAACTTCATGCCCCCCATATTGCGGCTTCAGATCTTAGTGGCATGATTTTTTAGTGATATAGGAGACACGTTTTGCAACTGCGCATGCACAACCTGCTGCCGCATGGCGGTGGCGCCGCTGGCGCAACCGCCATTCAACACGGAAGTAGGGCTACGCGGATCCCAATGAAGATTGCGGGTCCTCATTATAGGAGACCCGACTGTAATCTATATTTCCAATTATCTAGAAATTGGACTTTTTTACTCATCATTTTAGAAAACTAAATGGGCCAGTACATTTGTTGTTTCTCAGTAAACACTTAGAGGTGTGCTTACTTCGGTTGATATGGCTACACTTAATATTACCCCACTTAATTTTGTCAGGGCCTCAGACTGCAAGAGCCCAGGAAGGAAAAAAACACCAAGATTTCTTTTAATCTGTGCAGCAATCAGGAAAATCTCAATAGCCTCATTTGAGGCCTTTAGAGGTGATGATAACAAAAGCAGTAAAGTACAGAACAATGATGACCACAAAATAGTAAGTTCATCATTTATTGCATAATTATCTCATAAAATTTAATTGGAGATCCTCATACTAAGATTCTTCTTGTTTAAAGTATAAACCAATCTAACACTGCTAAAAAGGTCACTAGAAATGAATAGTGAATAATATTTATGACAAGAAGGATAGTTAGAAGTATTTAATATATTGAAGGACTTTTTCAGTGGTGTTGGCATCCCAGTATTTCTGGCATCTGCAGACGCAGAATTGCATGATATCTTAAAGGAATGGTATTTCTCAAAGAACAGTGAAGTTTACTAGGAACCAGAAATAGTGTGGGGGGATTTCTTCTTAAACCCTTAAGAGAACTTTTATGCTATTTATCTATTCTTTTGATAATGGAACACTCATGCCATCTAATCATGACTTCCTCAGATTCTGCAAGACCAGTAAAAGGAGCACATTGATGTCCAGTGAATAGAAATACAGTACATATTACATTCTGGATTTGATCTGTTCTGTGCATTCTTTATATTCAACACATAATATTCAAAGATCGTTTTCATGAACCTAGTTTGTTCAGTCACTAGCCATCTGATTTTGTTCTGCCCTGGAGATCAGTGTGAATAGTTTTTCTTTCCTATTTAAGTATTAAGTATCAAGTTGTCTAGTTTGATAAATGCTTTAAACCTTGTTTACCATATGTATTAGTTATACATATAGAGATAGTGTTTAAATTTCTATCAATTGCTAAAATATTTTGCACTAATGCTATCAGCAGGGATGCATTTGAATAAAAGCATTATTCAAAATAGAGCTTTATTCAATGAAGAATAAATTTCCTAATGCTACATAATACCAAACACATTACTAGGTTCTAATCTTTGGTGAGATCTCACCTCTAGAGATCTGCTGTTTTACTCTTGTTTTAACACCATGAGTGAAATCAGTTTCATGGTTTCATACTTGTTCCTTGTAGATATTTGTCCAGGTAACAAGGTCTCCACACAATGCAGTGTGTTTATCAGTCTAAAAGTAAAAGCAACTAGAAAAGACAAATATTTTTCTAAATTAAATGGAGTCTGAGTTATACTTTAGACTACCACAAAAACTCATGTATGTGGACACTCAATTTCACTTATTTTGTGCTACTGGGTTAAATCATCAGTAGAGCATAAATGACAGAACTCCTGTGCCCTAGTATAATGAGGCTACTGAAGAACATCCTTACAAAATGTGATGACAATCTTTATTTAAAGACCTATCCCCAAAGATACTTTTCCTACCTATTTGAGGAGGTCATGTACTCCTGGCCTCTCTCTGCAATTCATCCCATACAGTCATCCAGCAGTCCCTAGATAAGATGATGCCAAAGATACTGTGTGTTGGACCAGCATAGAAAATATACATATGAATTATAAAGATTCATGTCATGAATCCACATTTCTCATTCCACCAGAAATCCACAGCAGTCAGAGTGATGCTGAGCACATTTAAACCATTTAATAAAATAGATTCAGAAAGTGAATTTGAGCAGTTAGTCATGATAGGTTGTCCATACTGCCAGCTCTTCCTTTGGTCATTGTTCTGCTTTAGGTACTCACATTAATTTTCTCCAAAGCAAACCTGTAAAGGAGCCAAAAAACAGTCTAAACACAACTTGTTTGGTCATTTTGAGTCAGTCATACAGCCCAGACCTTTTTGATTTACGAGTATAGATTACCTAGCCTGTGAGTTGTCACTGAGACACCGATATACAAGCGCCTTCTGCTTTATCCTTGGTAAACATGGCTCTTGCCCATTATTGAGACTAGGAAGCCATAGAGATAACACAAACCCTGAATTCTGACCCTTTTTCTCCCTGTCCATGTCATGCACTAGGCTCAGAGTGGCTTTATTGATGGAACATTTTAACTGGGGAAATTAACTATTGAGTCTATGAAGCTCCTGTTGGTTTTGAAAGAAGTTTCCCAGCATAAGGGAAATTTCTTGTTCAGGATCCAAATTGCTCTAATAGGTTAATAATTATTGTACAAATTAAAGATATTTCTGGTGCAAGATTTATTTTTTATTTTACAAAAGCTATAACCAAATGAAAACTTATTTGTACCCAAACTCTGATTCCATGAGAATGGAATTAGTTTTTCCTGACTGATTGCATGTCAGGAAATTATTTGGTACAATGCTTTTACCTAATAACTTTTCAAGATCCACTCAAAATGAAACAATGGGTTAAGAAGAACTTTTCAGGTGTCTATAAAAGATATTATGAGAAAATGACTGTCAATAGAATTAAATAAAATTGGCCAGGTCTGTTTTCTCATTGTATGGAAAAAATATACAACATCTGCCAGGGTTACTATTTGGGAACAGTCCTAGGTACATAATTTCCCCCAAAATAATGCAGAATGGGCTAAAAACCTGCCAACAAACACTGTAAAAATTGAATAGGTATGGACAAACATACAGGTCACTTAGACATAAAAAATATTCAAAACATTATTCAAAACCAAATGAAATCACAGGCAATTACAGTGTTTCATCTTTAATCCTTACCATCAGTCTGGCTATCGCCGCTCACAAAGACCAGCCATATCCTGCCATCAAGCTGTCCACAAGCTCTTTTTACCAGAGGAAAACAGACATATGATCAGATATATTTTCCTGAGATGCTCCACAGTACACAGCCACATAATTGCATTATACCACTGGTCCTGACTGTAAGCAATGAGCCTGGCATGGCAGGGTTCTAGGCTAACTGTCCTAATGGGCCATTTCAGTTGTTTGTTTTCAATAAAAAACCTTCTGCATTGAATACCAAGATTTAGAGTCCTTAGAGAATGTTAAGCTCCCTGTATTTGTAGTCTTTTCTAGCAGCAGCAGACTTAATGTAATACAGCGAATTTTGAAAGAAAGGTATGACCATTCAGTCTTATATTTCACATATTTGCATATTTCCATTCAAAATGTCTGTCTATAACATATTGCTAAACATGGCTGACACAAAAGGTGTGATTAGCAGGTATTTTAATAAAAAGTATGCATGGTTCATCTTCTCCATTTATTGTTGGTATATTGATAATGATTGAGTACAAAAGAGTTTGTTCCTCTACTGGATGTTTAAATTAATATTAGTCTGCAAATGGAGAGTATAGAGTCTATTGACTACTGTTTATCTCTGCACAGGAGGATACTACAGAAGACCAATGACTAGATTATCAACTTTAACTGCTTCCACTGGAGGCCCCGAAAACAGCTTGAGATGGAATTAGGGGAAGGATCCTGCAGGTAAGAGACTGCAATACAATATGGAGGAGGTGTGGAGCAGGCATGTTCTCTGCTTCACCACCAGATCCTGCATCTTGGGAAATTAAGGTGGCATTAAGTAAACTTAGTTTGTAAGTGGCTGTAGTGGTTAACCAGAAGGAACACACCAAGAGAGGGGAAGTCCTGAAATGCTGATAAACAGATTTATATACCTGTGGAGAAAATGCAGTTATCTGTATACTTTAGGTACTTCAGCAGATTTTGTGGAGGGCAACACATGTTCTGGGTCATGTAGAGGGGAAGCTGCTATAGTGTTTCTCTCTCCCTTCCTATGAACCATGATGCTTATGGATCAGAGAAGGGTCTTAAGGATCATTCTCCTGCCTAAGGGCATGTCTGTCTACACAGGTCAGTACAGTGCCACTAAAGATAATATGGATAATTTGAATTAGAAGTTTTAAAACTCTCTGAGGAGACTAAATTAGCTGAAGTGAAATCTGATCATTTACAGCTAAGTTGAGTGTCTCCATATAGTATTTGTGTAATTCAAGAGTCACTGCATGCAGCCTGCAGCATCACAACAGTAAAACAGGGTCTTCCCTGATTAAGAAATAAAGCTGTAGGAAAAGCATAAAGAGTGGTTCCAGAGAGACTACAGACATAATGGAGTACCTTGATCATGATATTGGAAGTTGCATGAAAGTCAGAAAAGCCTTCATAAGGGAAAAGCAAACTAAAAATGAACAGCCCCTTCTGCGCCTCCAGAGTAGGCTTAACTAATAAGTATTTAATATGATGATGGAACTCTTTTTATGTGTTTTAAATGTTAAACTGAATAATGAGGGGTTTGTTCTAGATACTGGGCTTTCACATATTACTGGCTATCTATTGTGATAGAACGAGTTTTTTCAAAGAAGGATAGAGAGTCTTTTGCCATTCCCATTTCTGAAAACCTCATCCAAGTGCCTTCCTACCGCCCTTGCACAGGGCAGATACTACTTCCATTTTACTGACTTCCGCAAAGGCGCTGCAACCAGAGCGTCCCACCACGGAGATTATAAGGAACGCTGTTGTGTTGGGTAAACTGTGTACATTTCTCAGTTGGTTTCATCTGAAAGCTTTTTTCTCCTCTGATGGCCCGTTTAGGTTCTGTGCACATTGCTTATTAAACCAGGCTGAAAAGCGAGCTCTCTCCGGTAGATACCTAGGGGAGGAAATAGACCACGCAGGAAAGATGGGCTTCTTGTCTCCAGGTTATCTGCAGTCTTGATTAAGTTGCCGATGTCGGCTGCCTATGAGTGTTCTGTAAAGCAGGAGTAAATGAAAATGGTGGTTGAAAGGAACGTGGTGAGAGCTCGCGGCTGGGTCACTGCGCGGCAGATCTGCCTCTCCCTCTCTCCGCTGAGCCCTTTGGCAGCTCTGTGGAAGTTCTCCGCCGTTCGGCTCCTGAAACACGGTGTGTGTGTGTCCCCCCCCCGCCGCCGT
>WEKX01023587.1:32649-41945 GCA_013390025.1 Pitta sordida
GCAGCTGACGATCTTTGTTTTAAACCCCTGCTGATGTTCTTGCTCCCAATACTCCCACATCGGACAAAAATATCTGCATTTTCACCCAAACGCGAGCAATTACTAAGGAAACGGGCCTCTCGCTCCTTGCATTTTCCTTCTGGTCCATTTGAAAACGGATCCATCAGCGGGTACCAGGCGTTTAAGGGAGCATTTCTTAAAGGGCATGTGGGACGGCAACAAAAGGCTGCCATTCACTAGAGAAGTCAAAGGCACTAAATGGGGACATCAAAAGGAATTCGGATCCAATCGAAAAATAAAAGAATCTGATTTCTTTTCTTATCTGAAACACGCAGATGAAAAGCCCCTAAAGCAAACAGCCAAAGAAAGCGATGTTTTTTAAAACAGCAAGAAAGGGGGAGAAAGGGGGAAAAAAATAAAGAAACAATCTCATGAATGCGTTTCTTCGGACTTTAAATGAGATGAATGACAACATAATATCAACAGCTTCTACACGACAAACCTCATTAGACTAATGTCTTTCACTGCCTCAGTTTTACGCCTTAAACTATTCCCGGACGGAGCAATGACTATTGCTAACAGCAGAATAATCCAGAACGACCCTTTCTCTAGGTGAAGAGCCGGAGGGAGCGGCGGGCAGAGGTTGCGCCGCGGGGCTCCGGGTGGCAGGCAGGGACACGGGTGCCGCTGGCCGTGTGTGCCGCCTGTCACCCGCGGCACCTTCTGCTGCTCTCCTTACTTTTAAGCAGCTACATAGTTTTGATTATTGTTTTTAATTGTGTAGAGTAGAGGAATGGACATCGCTGCTGGAAGACGCATCTGCTTGAAATGTAAATACCCAACGGAAAAGGGAGATTTATCTGTGCCCGAGAAAAATATTATTGGAAATACTAATCTGTTGTTGAAGGAAAATTCTGGGGCCCACCTTAGTTGTTTTTCTTCCGTTTGCCCAGGGAAAACGAGTGCCTTTCCCCTCTCCTAGCCTCATGTCTCCCGCTACTACAAACCTCGCTGGAAATTTGCTGAAGCGCTTTCGGCTCGCTTTGCCCCGACTGTCTCGAACAGAACCTGCCGCGCCTCCCTCGGCCGGCAGGGAAGGACCGGGCTTAGAAGCCGGGCAGTCCCAGACCGAGGGACAGGGCACTTCGGGCAGGAGTTCCTGGGGCAGCCGAGGGGGAGAGGGCGGGCATAGGCCGAGGAGGGCTCTCTGCGGCGGGAGTCCCCCTCCCCCGTGCTCCCTGCCCGGATAAAGCCCTTCCTGACAGGGGAGGGAAGGGGCAGGCTGCAGGGCAGGGGCTTCCCTTTGGTCTCAGTGTGTGTTCTGTAAAGTTGTGACAGATTATTAGTAAAGGGAGGGGTTTCACAGTTTGATGAAGATATAACACACTCTGGACTATCCATCCTCCAGGTCCATTCATCGGCGGCAGAGGCAAGGAAATGGGAAGAGAGGAGCTCTGTTCCTCTCCCCCACAGCGATTCATCACTGCTGCTGAATAGGGAAGTCTTGTCCTTCAGCAACCCTCTCCTCTGGCCGCCGTCCCGGGATCCCTGTTCGGTCACCTCCGGCCCAGACGAGATGCGCGGTCGGGGATGGAGCGCCGGCACTCACGGGGGTCCCGAAGTCCTTCTCACCACCCCCGAGGGGGAAATATCCCTGCTGTAGGGTAAATACAACGCCTGAAACGAAAGCTGAGGTGCCGCATACAGGAATCGGGAGAGATGGAAAGGGACAAAAGAATATATGGATAGATAGATAGATAGATAGATAGATAGATAGATAGATAGATAGATAGATAGATATGGGACAAGGGTGCTCCTATGGTAGTCTTTTGTTTAGGAGTGAGTGATCCTTATTGTCTGTCGACGTGGAGAAAAGAGGAAATTAATTGCAACCAATTAATAATTAATCCCGTTTAAACAGCTTTATTATCACCCACGAACGAGAGGGAATTGGTTTGATAACCCCCCGAAGACCGAATGTCAAGTTTAACCAAATAGTTATTGCTTTATCAAACAGAGTCTGCAAATAAATTAATCAAAAGCAAATATGTTCTTTGTGCGGCTCGTTTGCCGGTAATGGATGGATATGAAGATTTGCCGATATTATTGTCTGTCATTCAATCTAACAAAGTGAACATTTATTGCATATATATTAAAAATTATCCCTTAATCGAGTGGGGATGGGGTTGCAGTTATTGGAGTCTTCCCAGAGGTGAAGTCCCCTTGGATAGGAGAGGGGCGGGCTGCTCTTCGCCTCCCGTGCGATTCCCTTCAGAACATGTTTCAAAATTGCTTTAATCCACCGCTAAATTGAGCTGTTTTACTAACTGTCCACGATATCATAAACAGTTTGAGGAGCTAATGGACGAGATGTTATAAAAATAGTGGACGTAAAGCACAGAAGAGGCGATATATTCACCCGGGAGTGCGGGCCGGGGACCCAGCCACGGCAGACAAGCCCTCTTTGTCTCCCACTTGCTTACATCATTTTCTAATTAGGCATAAAATTGTCTTCATACACTGGTATCGCTGGCTTCATAAACATAACCATTATGGTTCATAAGGACCCCATTGTGGGGAGCCCCTCTCAAAATAGAAAAGGATCTGGAGAGACGCAAAGAAAAAAACATCCCCTTTGTTTTCTCTTTTGAGAAGACGGATGGGCAATGTCACGCAGAAGATTACTTTAGACTATTAAATTGTCAGAAAGGAAGAATTTCCCTGTTAATAAAGGGATTATGGGGGAGCAACGGAGCTGGATACTGGAGGCTGGCGAGGCACGGTACCTGGAGCGGGATGCGTGGGGATGGCGGGCCGGCGCGCGGGAATGGCACGGCACACACCATGGAAGCCATGGCGTACCCGCCGTGGCGTTCCCGGGAGCGAGGGCAGCCGTGGCTTGGTGCCACGCACCCGCGGAAGCAGCGGGCAGCCCCGGCCTCGGCGCCGGGATAACTGGATGGAGATGGATGGAGCCGCCTATCGCCCCCGACGCGGTGTCAGCCCCCGGACAATTACTGTCTCCAGAGGGATGGACAGACTGACTGACACTGACCTCTGCCCACGAGCCCACTGGCGGCCCCGAGGAGCTTATGTGCAATTTGCTGGATTTCGTTTACAATAACCCGACTTGACATAAATAACTCTCCATGCTGTGTCTACGCCCGACTGACCTCCTGAACTAGCACAGAAACACTGCCGTATTGATCAGGGGCGCGGGGGTTTTGTGCATCTTTTTTTTGCCCCTTTTTGGTCCGTGAAGACCCGCTCACTCCGGCCCGCGGTTCGTGCGCTCCCCCGAGCCAGCCCGGACCTGGTCCCCACGCGGGGCCGGGCAGTGCTGAACCCAGCCCTGCTGAACTCCCAGAGTGGTCCTATTTCTTCGGTCCCTATTTTAACTTGAGGGCGCTTTCCTAAAAGCGCCTAAATTTCATGTCGCGACAGCTACCGGCGAACCGTGACGCCCGGTGAGGGCCGACAGGGAAGCCCAGGAGAGGCATGGACTCCACTCCCGCTCCTTTCCACTCTCCTGTCCTTCCCTGCACCGACTCAGGGCCAGACCTTTGTCTCGTCCCCTGTTGGGAGCTCCGCGGGGCGTGCGAGGAGAGACGCAGGAAAAAATAAATAACCGCAAACCAAAGTAAAGGGGAAGAAAGGGACTGCCCCGGTAGAAGCCTTGCGGATCAAGGCTGGTGTTATTCATTTAGTGTGACATATGGAAATCTCCCGACGGGGCCACAATTAAAGGAGCCGGCCCTGCGTCCTTTATTCCCTCCTAACTTTTGTGTTAAATGTTAACAACCTGGCGCTATCCATTCCGGCTCTATTACCAAGTGAATGTTGACTCCGAGGCTGTCTTCCTTTCTGCCTATTCTAGGGCTGCCTCCCACACAGATTTATGTATTTTTGATATTAAATTCTTTCTATCATTAAGCCTGCTCGCTTGTTGACTTTCATTGACCCCTGCCCTTGTCCCCATACTTTTCCATATTTAATACAGGAACATTTTTGCCAGTGTCCTCCCCTCTTTGTTACCTCCCGGTTGACTGCCGTCCCTAATGGCATGTGCTGTTTGCTCTGTTGTTGAACTTGGTAGGGTCACATAGTCTTGTGCTGTGATATCCTCCATAATTCCAGCCCTGAGTTTCTGGGGCGGCGCCTTGTGGAACAAGCCTTTTTTCCCCCTAGCTACCAGCTTCCTAATGACTTAAGCAAACACCTTCGCTAATGATCCCCCAGGCTCCCTAATCCCCTAGGGGTTTTGTTTAGCTGAACTCCTAGTGCTCTGGCTGTCCCACTGGTAGCGTGGCCTCTCTGACCTGAGACATCGCAGCTCTTCTCCTTGGAGCGGGCTGCCTTGTCCAGCTACGCCTGGGCCAAAGGCCAGGATCATGGGAGCATTGCATGCCACCAGCTGCTTGAGGTGACACGGAGTTACAAAGAAGAGCCGCCAAAGGAAACTTCAGCTCACACAGCCAAATGAATGTGTTCATTTATCTCCTCTGACTCCGCGGTTCGCGGCGTGCCTCGGCCCTACGGCTGGGCTGGGGGAGCGGCTAAACGTCCTTCCCAAGAAAGATTGGCTCACTTCTCCTAGGCCGGTCTGTTCAGTATCATTATGTGACCGGTTTTCAGAATTGAAGTTGCCTGGTGTTTTGATTCTTCCCTGCCTGTGCAGTTGTGCCCTGGAGGTCCCTTCAAAATGGATGCTAATTGTTGGGGCTGCACACTGCTGCCTGCTAAAATGCCCCAGAGCTCCCAGGCCCTGCTCCTCAATAGCTTAATTGACAAGGACTTGTCTGTATTTAGGAGCAGCTGGTCCAAGGCATTGGCACATCAGTGCAATCTTAACACAGCATCCCTAGCCTGAAGGAGTATGAGGGTAAACGTGGTTAAAATGAAGGAAGATTTATAGTCGGTCCCCTTGGGTAATGCGACGGAAGACAGCTACCAAGATTTTCCCTAGTAGGGGTTTCATTCATCAGCTTCCCAGCCTTGGTAACATGTCTAGGAGCCACGTTCCAGCTATTATTAATAATAGGAGGTGGCCATTTAGCATAATTAGGCAGGTGACAGTATTCCACAATAATGTGTCGCCCTAAACGAGATGGAGAGCCTTTAACAAACAGATCCAAACAGCGCTGGAGCTTTGCACGGACGCGATGTCCTGAGTGGATCTGGGCTGATCCAGTGGGCAACGAATGCTTACCCACCTGCAAAGCTCCCAGCTCGCAGCCCCATGTGTTGCCAGCTAAATTCTGGCAGGCACGGGTTTACGCTACCTCTGCGAGAAGAGCTGGAAAAGAGCATCTCTCGCCGAACTGCTCCCTTTAAACCCTGAGTTAAACCCTCTGAAGTCATATATCAGGTTTAAAAACCATCTTCTATCGCATCTCTGAATTTTAGATTAAGGGTCTTCTTAATTTCAGATGCAATAATAAATTTTTTTCCTCTTGTATCTTTAAACACTTCTCGGGAGCTTCCTGTTTATAGGATTTAAACTTATATGACTTCTAAACGAGAACAGCTGGGTTTATTTTCTGCACAGGGTTATTCAGCATTTTACAAAGAAGGTTTATGGTGCGGCTTAAAACTAAAGGTTTTTTGTTGTTGTTGTTTTGCAATGTGTGGGAAATACTTTTATGTTCACACAGTTCGCCCCATGAATAGGGATAATAGGTTCGGGATCCTCATTGAAATTTGAAGTTTTTAAACAGAAATTCCCTAACTTTTGCTCGTTTTCTCAACTTTTTTCGTAGGAACAATGCCAACATTGAAGCCCTCGGTTGGAGTCTGCACAGTTGGAGATCTTTGGTGCCATTTTAGACATCTTTGGATTTCATCAATCAAACTGACTGCAATTTTCCATAAAAACCCTGAATTTGGGTCAGAAAGTGGGCAAAGCAGATAAAGATCGTTCGAGCTGTCTTATAAGATGATAAATAGATATCCTTTCAGTCCAACAACACAAGAAGTGCAGTTTTGTAATTCATTTCCATTGGTTTTGAATGCACTGAGTCGAAACAATTTATACATGTTTTCCCATGGTTAGAAGATGTCTTTACATACTTGTCAATAGTAGCTTGACCTTTTTCCCTACTGAGCTACGAAGAGGTGCTTTTTTTCTCCTTCTTCCAGAGTACAGAAAAGGTTTTTTTGGGTTGCCTTCCTCTCCCCGCCCCCCCTCCCCTCCCGGCTCCTTCTTCTATTTCTTTTAGAGACTAAATCAATAGGATATGTCATTTTATCCTGAGGTTTAAGCAAATGGTAGGTGGTTCACCGCAGTTCACCACGCTGCAGACGAGGTATTTTGCTCTGTGCTGCCATGAGCGAAAGACCTGAGCCTGTTGGATTTCCTCAGTGTATTACTTCATCTAACGGGTGAGAAGCCCTAAAAGTCTCGGATGGAAACCGCAGTGGATTCTGCCGAACTGCCGCAGCAGACAGCCTTGCTGTACGGCCGAGGCGAGGGTTGCTGCCTCCCGTACTTCTGGCCGCTCTCTAACTGTCCCGGGAGAAATGTCTTGTGGGATAATGTCCGTGCTCGTGCCAGGTCACTAGATGCTACACGCATCCGAGCAGGATTGGGACAGGCAGTTCAAGTCGTGCGGGAGGCCCGCGCAGGTGTGGAAACACCGTTCGCATCACTAGCACAAGACATCTGTCTGGAGGTGTCTCAGAAAGTGAGCTAAGAGCATTGGCCTGGGTCTGCAGGATAGGGAAACTGAGGAACGGAGCCGCTTCCCCACGACTGGCACCGGGATGGCCTAGCACTCGCCGGCCACGAAGTGAAGAACCATCCTAGGAAGAGGACAGGAGAGAAGGATATGTATTTGGGAGGCTTGAACTCCTCCACTGTTCCCCAGGGATTTGCCCCACAGGAGGCAGCCCACCAGGTCTCCACGCTCTGCCGACATCCAGCCCGCCCTGTCCCGTGGGACAGCCTGCCGCTGGCCGGCAACCCTCCCAGGCAGAGGAAGATGGTGGAGGGACTAGGACCGGAGATAAGGCTTTTGCTTTTCCTGCCCTAGCCTTGAACACGACAGCCCTGCTAAGTGCTGAACACTCCCAGCTAATGGATAATGACCTGCGGTGTGCAGCTGCCTCCTGCTCGTCAGATAAAGGCTGCTTTTACTATTAATTGCATTTGTAACATGAGCGCAGTAGGTTCACAATCAAAACGATCTAGAGACAGCAGCATCCACGTTGTGACGGGCACAGCCGCCCCCACGAAGCATGCGGGCCCTTCTGCAGGCGGGGTCCACGGCCTCTCACTGTCCCTTGGGCGGGGGATGGAGGGCAAACAGGGGGGAGGAGGTGGCTCAGCTGCCCAACAACGTTTCTGCCTCTGCAAAAGAGCACGTGGAAAGGCGGCGGCAAAGGATTAAAGCAGCTTGTGGCCACTGGTGTGTGACCACGGCCCGTGGGTGTGAAACAGTCATTCACCCCGTGCAAGATTTCGGGGCTGCAAACAGTTCCCCTCCTTGAGGAAGAAATTCCGCCTAAACGAGATTAAAATGTTGTTATTTTGTTGTATTTGTTTTTCTCAGGCGAAGATGCTTGCTGTCTGCCCTCCCTCCAGCTTTTCTGCTGGGCCGGAAAAGAGAGGGAACTATGCTCCCCAATGGCCACCGGAGCCTCAGCTGCCACGGGGAATAGTGAGGCTCAGCCAGACCTGTGCAAGACCGTGGTCCGTCTGGGAACCGTCCGGCCATGGCAGCAGGGCTCCCGGGCAGCCTCCCGCAGCTGTAGTGGGGCTGCGGGAGTTTTGGGGACACAGGAAGGAGAGAGGCCGCAGGTCTCCGGACCTAGGCTGCTTAAAAAAATGCCCCTGTGTGCCTGTAACTCCCTATGCGGAGCTTATCAAGAGGCAAGCGGCAGTAATGACACAAGATTTGGGGGACAAGCCACTCATATTCGGGTTGCAGTTAGAAAACAAGTAATTTGCCCCTTAGGCAGCCTTTCACTTCATGCTAAACGCCAAAAGCCACGCTAGAAGCAGACAAAAAGATTTCTTTCTTGCCTCCTTGCTTGCTATGTCCCTAAGCGAAACCCCGCAGGCCCGCGGTGCTGCTGCCGGAGGCGGGCGAGGCCAAGTCGACGGCGGGAGATGCTGGGCCGGAGCCGGAGGCGCCCCCGCCACTGTGGGCAGCCCTCTCGGCTGACTCTGCTTTCTCAGGGTTTTGGTGGCTTGTTTGGGATTTTTTGTTGGATATTTTTTTTTCTTTTTTTTTTCTGATTTCACGTACGTATTTTTAATTACTTTTTTAAAAGTCCATTCCTTCTGTCTATTATACAGGTATTTCAGGATAGTCTTGAAGATAAAACTGACCCTAGAAGTATCTACCTGGGCCCTTTCCTTTGTCAGTGGCTGGCTAGCTCTTCAGCTACTGCCACTGGGTGCCTCCCCAGTCGGGAGGGAAGTGGCTGGCAAAACGTCTCAGAGGGGAGACCTGGGATATTTCCACACAGCGAGCGCGGCTCACGCACCTGCTGAGCGGGGCGAGGGCGGGCGGACATTGGTGGAGTCGGCCCGTTTGGCCCCGAAGGGAAATCAATAATCTCTCCAATTTCGTTCCCAGCCGCTGGCACCAGCCGGTTAACGATTCAGCCGGGGACTCTCCTCGGCAGCGGATGACTTACCCAGGATGATAAACATACAGTTACAGATTTTTCAGTCGGCCTGACTTATAGCTGTGGAAATATCTCTCCGAGTTTCTCAGTATTTAGCTTCCCTCCCTAGGGCCTGCCTGAGGGGAAGAATCCCTTTCCTTCCCTTTCTCCCGGGTGGCAGACACTCAGTCGGGGCAGGACGTGGCAAGTGGCCGACGGAGATCCCGGCTGGAACCGAGCTTTGTCTCGGTGCCCTTGGGCTGGTTGGTGGGGACGGACGGGCCTCACCAGCCCAGGATCGTCAAGCCGGAGCAGCACCGAACCGCACTTCATCGAACCGCACCGCATTGCACCGCGCCGCACCGCGCAGGGGCCGGGGGCTGGTGGTGGAGGAAGGAGCCCTCGGCCGGGGCAGGCGATGCCACTCACGCCAGCGGGGGGCTCGCAGCTCGCTGCAGCCCCGCTCCCCGGTCTCTCAAAGCCCCTTTCAGCCGCTCTGCGGGCTCCTCACCGGAGGAGGCTGGAGCTACATAAAAGCGTATTATGAAAATTATAATATCGGGCCCAGAGCATGTCCGCGGAGGCAGCTCAGCAGCTTTGAGGCATTGAGCCCCTGTTCAGCTGGGCTGAGCTGTAAAATATCCATTTGAATTCGGTCTCTGAATGGAGCAGCACCAAGAACA
>WEKX01023587.1:42050-89679 GCA_013390025.1 Pitta sordida
AGGACTGTCCCCTTCTTGGCCATTCCTTTCCTGTTGCACCTTTCTCGCTTATGGGCAAATTCAACGGCTTTTCTTCTCTTTTCTTCTTTCTTTTCCCTGATCGGAAAGGGGGGAAGGAGTGCTAGGGAGACGTGTGCGGGAAAGGCCCCGTGCCCTTCCCTCCCTCCCTCCCTCCCCGCAGGATGCGCTCCCGGAGCCGGTGGCTCGTCTAGTTGCAGTGACGAAGGGGGAAGAGGGGGGGTGGGGAGAAGTACCAGGCACGCCCTGTCAGGCAGAGCCGAGCTCCCGCCGGCACTCTGCTTCATACGGGGGAAAGAAGCCGCTTTCTCCATCCCGGAGAGAGGCCCACTCTGTCTGTCTTAGCTTAACACGGCCCCACAACCTGTGACGGTGCCGCGGTTGAGACTCGATGCGAAAGAGCTTTTGGCTCCATAAACCCCAAGGAGCCGGGGATGAGGAGAGACGGGGGGAGAGGGAGCCAGTTTTGGCAGTTATGATCTATGGAGGCAGATGAGCCGACCTGCTATTCAATATACTACCCATTGTGTTGGTAATGGCCCGTTTATGACTGGAATAACCCCTTTAATATTAATAGAGCCTTTTAAGGAGGCGGTTTCCTGGGCGCTGGGCAGGCGGGCGAGCAGCGCAGGTGTTGGGGCAACCTGTGCAGGCGGTGGCCCGGCCGCGGCTCCCGGCGCAGGCAGCGAGCAGGTGCTGGCGGGACGCGCACCCTCTGCGCCCGAGCGAACAAAGGCTCGGCTCGCCCGAGGTCTGCGAGCATGAAGAATTGTTTAATTTCAGGGGAAAGTGAAAGGCTCTGCTTCTGCCGGGACGTGACATTTCCTGTGGTGAAGCCTGCATTGGCTGCTAATAGAGATCTAATTGATGGGTGAAGTCCCATTTCCGCGCTTTCTCCTTTATTGCTCCATCCAGTCTGTTGCAAAATATAGCCTTAATCTGATTTAGCAATTCCTCCAGGATTCGGTGCAAGCTTACAGCACAGGAAAAATCGTTATTAAAAAAGTTAAAATACAGACTTGGATTCGGTGCGTTGCCGTTTTTATTATTATTATTATTATTTTGTTTGGTTGTTTTTTTCTTTTCTTCTTCCTCTTTTTTTAGACCCAACCCCACCCAGGCTCCAGGCATTTAACACGTTCCTTTCCGGTAATCACTTCGGGGTTTATGACTGTTAATATCAGAAGGAGCCGGCGATAATGTAGCTCTCCCTCCCGCTCTCTTCCCTCCCTCTCCTTTGTTTTAAATTCAGATGTCCACGTTTCGGAGGCCGGGTCCCTGCCTGGCAGCTCACCGTCAGCCGGGGCGCAGGGACAAGGAGGGCAAGGCACAGACGAGTTTGGCGATTGACGTCGTTAGAATAAAAGTACTGTAAGGATAAATAACAACCAGCACTGTTTTGCTGGAGATGATTTCCCTTTCTCTCCCAGGGGATAAAATAATACGTTTATTTCAAAAAAAGCTGGCAGGGGACCCAGTGACAGCCGGCCCATTCTCTCCCTGCCTGCAGGGATGTGCACAAGGCTGTTATCCTCTTCTGCCTGCAGACGAGCACAGAGGCCAGGGCAGCCCTCACCGCCCGGGCTTTTACACCTCCGGGCTTTTTAACGGCCCCGGAGGGGCTGCTGGATGCCCCTCGCCGCCGACAGCCCAGGCAGGGTGTTAAGGGGCTCCACAAGCCACCATCAGGAGAGGACGCTCGGTCAGGCCCATGTGCAGGGGCAGCGGACAAGGCAGAGATATCCATTTTAATTGATTCTTTGCCTTTTGCCTTTTTCTTTGCCTTTTTTTTTTTCCTCCCCATCCACACTATCTGGGATAGAGAGGAGTGTACAGGCATTCTGGACCTATACAAACTCTCTTCAGTCGCCCTCGATAGGTTTAATGAGGCGGAACGTGATGAAGGGGATTTGAACCGGTCTAAATGATTGATGAAGCCTGGGGCAAGGCTGAGCTTTTTCCGGATAAAGCCCCATACATCCCCTTATAATGGCTGGATAGTGGCAGGGCTGGGCTCCTTCAAAAGCCGTGGCCCAAGCGCATTGAGAGGAAACAGGGAGGGAAGGTGCTCTGTTGTTACCTAATCAGCCAGTGCACTGAGCCACCAGCCGCCTGAGGCAGGAGAGCACTGCCGGGGAGGTGAGGCGGGTGAAAGGGGCATTCCTGACACACTCACACTCATGTGTGCGCACACCCTTGCACCCCGTGGAGCCCTCCCTGTCCCCTCCCGCACAGCTGCCTGCTGGAGCAGCGTGGGGCACAGTCTGGCTCAGCCCACCAGTTAGGGAACACGAGTCTGCCCTTAAAAACAGAGTCATCCCCATGTGCTCCAGACAAGGGCATTAGTTAGCAGATGGGTGTCCACTGCAACGCTGTCCCTCTCTGGTCTGGCAGCACATCTGAAACACCTGCATGCAATTCTCCCCCACACTCCCCAACATACACAGGGACATGGGCAGGTGTGCGCAGAAGAAAAGTGAGCCAACAGCTGTGCATGCTGCAGTAGTAATTAAAAAGTGGATTTAAATAAAGGATGTGAAATGACTGTTGTCTTCAAATTCCAAAATGGAAGGGTGGAAGATGGCCTACAAATTTGATGTCATATTCCGTGGAGTTGTGAGGTCCCCAAGGCTTTTCAGCTGAGGTGGCCACTCTTTATTTGGCTGTGCCTGGGTAAGGTGAATGTTGTTGTGGCCCCAGTAGGATGGTGGTGCCAATGGAAAGCCATTCTGTCAGGGAGGGGATAAAACTGAGTCCTGATCCTCACAAAACAAGTGCCCTGCTGTTATGGCGGCATGCTTATATTTGCAAAAACCTTCCTCAGGTTAAGCCCTTTATTTATTTATTTAATAACTTCTTGGAGGTAAGCTAAAACTAGTGCTACTTAATGGCTTGGTGGAAAAGCTCTGATTTTATAAGGACTGATATGCAAACAAAACATTGAGAATAATAGTCTACAAGGAGGCTACTTATTGACGTCCTACAGAAGTAATCAATTCACTGATTAAAATGTGCAAGACAATACCTTCAGTATATGTATATGGGAACAGATATTCCATATTCACAAGTTCTGTGTAAAATTAGTGGTAGAAAAAAGTTTTGTGTAAAAATGTACCCTCTTGGGAGTGATCCTCTAAACCTTGTCTGTGTCTTTCCCCTTAACAAGCAAATATGGTTTGATTGCAGGAACAAGAATATTTTTAAACCCTGCAGTTGGGGTTCCTGAAATGAATAAAAATTCCTCTACAGTATCTAGTGTTTTCCAGTATAGAAAAGTTTTAGAAACAGTCTTTTCCCCTTATATAATAGTTGAAAGTGCATCTCGAAAAGATATATTTTGAATTATTTGTATAGAGACAAAATTCAATACAGCAATGAGAACATGTTGTAGGGGGAAAAGGGTGACAATTCATTTTTTCACTACATCTATTTTCACTTCGACTTTGATTATTCACCTTTGGGACTAACATCTTTATCCTGAATCAGATAAAACTCTTACTGTATGCAGGAAAGAAAAATCTTGTTCACCTAATGAAATCTTACCAACTTCCAAAGGGCCATCTATACCTGGAGAGAGAGTGAATTCAAGACACAGGGTAGCAACTCTCACAGATGTTAACGGCAACCTCCTCATCAGCTGGCTTGGGTTGGGGGTACTCCCACCCAAGTAGTTAATAGCAAAGGTAAAAAAACTCCACCACTACCCCCCTCACTTGAATAGAAAAACTCTACTAACTTTATTATTTTATTTTTATTAATTTATTTATTTTATTACTTTATTTTTCCTGAACGCTGGAAAGTTACAGAACAACTTTATTAAGAAATGCGTATGAAGGGTGAGTCATGATTAGTGTTGTCATGCAAAAGCAATAGTGTTTGGGGAAAAAATAAAGAAGAAGAAAAGAAATCAGTGAGTTAAATTAAATTATTAGTAGAGTGCACTTTGTCTCTGAAAACCAAACAAAGACATTTGGAACAATGGAAAGAAAAACTTCTGGTTGTTTCTTCCTAGGCAACAACATCTATCAATCTTTTGTCTCTGAATTATCTTGATTTTATTATTAACAATAATATTACAGCATAATCTATCCTATTCTACATTCGAGGATCTCAGAGCACTTTACAAGTATTAGTGAATGAGTAATAAAAGACACTGTTATTTTGTATTCAGTTACTTGTGGCTTCCTGGAAATCATAATGAAGACCAAGTTTCACAGTTTGACAATGCTGTCAGGGTGAAAATTATTTATCTACTTTTTAAATGTAAAAAAGATGTGCTATGAGATAACAATTAACACATACTTTGGCTTGGAAACCAGGGCTCAGTAGTATTAAAAAAATATTAGAATCCACGTCTGATTATTGCCAGGGTAGTTTCCTACTACCAACTAAATCCTCATCTTCCCTCTGTCTTCTTCCTCTATTTTAGTGCTAACCCTAAACTGTCTCCTCCCTCCTGGCAAGGAATACCAACATTTGCTGGCTTCATGCAGAAGGAATAGCCCAGAGACCCACCTTGCTCTGTAACAGTTCTCCTCTCCTGTGGTGTCCACAAAAATTGCTGCACAGGCACTTGGAGAATGTGTTGGCAAGGCAAGTTTAATTGTAACGGCGTTACTCTCCTGGCAATTTTAACTCCCAATCACGATTTGGTTAAATTCATTGCTTCATACATGGTGTCTTTGTCCTGAACACTTTCTTTCCTCTCTCCAATTTGCAAGGTGGAACAGAGAGAGTTTGAGAGAGGCCAGGAAGTTGATGGCAGTGATCAGCCAGGGGGTGTTCTGCCAGTACAGCATCCATGGGAGCAGTACAGTCAGAAGCACTGGATATTACGAAGGCCTGGAGCCTGACAATTCCCATTACTTTCTGAGGTGTTCAAAAGGAGTTCAGAAGTCTGTGTTCTTCCTGATACAGTAATTTGGTGGGAACTATTCATAAGTTTCCTCTTTCCACAAAGATTTGATACAGACAGAGGAAATGTAGGCTCATTCTTTTAATTCAAAAGGTGTTTCCTTCCACATCAGTAATAAGAAAACTTCACAGTGATGTATTTTTCAGGTTATGTCCTCAGAGACTCCTTTATATAACAGAGTTATCAGTGTATGTATGCAGCCAGACTATTCCTCTGATAAAATGCAGGGTCAAGTGATAAGTTGCATTTAGATTGTATTTTCTTATCTCACCAATACCACTTGTCTGTAAACCAATGTTCATTTAGTAAAGTCAGACCAAAACGTCTAGTTCCATTCAAATACAGAATTTATTCCATCAGAATCCAACAGGCATGATGCTTGTATGGATAAGTCCTTTGAGAAACATGTTTAATGACCAGCATTGTGGGAGTTGAGGTAGAAATGGCCTCCCCAAGAAAGCCAACCATGTACCTAGCTTTTGCTATATAGAGTCAAATAGACAATCCTCTTTTTTTTAGCAGATGCTTATGCCTGTGAGCTTTCTAGAATGTGACTCTCTCTCATGGGCTTACAACTAGATTTGATTTTCTGACTAATGTATTTCAAAGTTCTTTGTGCAGATGCTCTGCTTCACAAAGTCTGAACTCAAAATTATGTTTTTTGTTAGTAGAAAAAGTCAAATTTTTACCCATTTCACGACATTGCGAAGAACGTACCTCTCTCAGTCTCACTATCATCTTTTTGCAGACTGTCTTCTGGGTTCCCATGCTTGGGCAAACACACGAACATACCACACAGAGAGTGGAATTGCAGAAGCCTTATTTACTCAGGAAATATGACAAAAAATCCCTGAGGTTTCCTGACTATTTCTTCTGAATAAATACATGGAACATTTACTAAGATGCTTAAGGTTATGGGGTTTTGTTTTTCAGCAGGGAAATATTTTCATCAGGGAAATAGTGGACTTCCTGCTTGCAGGGGAAATTTTCATTCAGGACTAAAGAATATAAAATATTTACCAATATTACAGATATTCAAAACAAAGTAGACAAGAACTTCTGTCAGCATCTTCCAGGCTGGATACTTAAAGTTAGCATACATATTTTGATTACACATGTGTGCATCTAAACAGAAAATGGCTGGAAATCAGAGGTGCCAAGCTGCCCCTGTCCAGCATCTTATTACCATCTTACTTTTTCTGTGGAGGAAATGCTTTATATTTTATTGGACTTCCCATTTTAGCTAGGATATTTTCTTTGTGAACAGGGTCTCTTTTCTCATCCAGAGCTACCATGCGCAGGCATTTGAAAGCCTGCCTTTCAGCCCTCTACATTGCTCCAACAACAGCAGCACAGGCAGTGACATGAGCTACACAGATCTATGGTGCTGTGTCCCCATTGGTGTCTGGCAGAGACTCCTCCTGCCAGTGGTCAGTTTTTATAACAGAAGAACAAAGTGCCGAAGCTGCCTGCAGCTCCATTCAGCCCCACGGCTGCCCAGGCAGGAGGGCTGGCCGGCCAGCAGCCAGAAGCCAGCAGGCAAAATTTAACAGCCACGCTTCAAAACACTGGTAACAGCCATCAATGGATCCATAACTCTCAGCTCTCCAGATATGGGGTCATCTCTCAATACTATCCCACTGTCATATACAACGTTTGTCTTGTCCTGCATTCAACTAATTGTGTCAATCTACAGGGTGACTCTATAATACACATATACAATAGCACAATGAAAGCAATAATCTCCTACCCAGTCTCTTTATTTATTTAAGTGCTATTACAAAGTTTCCTGCAGCAAAGAGAAGCTGGGAGGCTACAACCTATTCCAGCCATGCATCAGCTATCCAGATGAAAGAATGCAGTGTCTTAAATAAGTTACATGGTTTTGTGACTTTTCTTTTTCCAACCTGACAACTCTACCAAGTAGTATGGAGGCAGTCAGGGAAGTGACTTCATTAATATTTTAAAATTTGTAGCACAGAAAGAAGCAGAAATCTGAATATAGAAAATTTGTTATTCCTAGGTAATTATTTTTTGTTCTGGCATTTTAAAAAGGAATATTCACAATTTATATTTATTATGAGTAAAATGAAAATACAAGACATAAAATAGCTCAAAGCTGTCTAATTTTAATGCTTTTGTGGCTCTAGTTTTTGAAGTCCTAATATCATTATGTATCTTTAACATAAATAACTTTCATAGTAGCAAAATTACTCTTTCTTAGTTCAAAATTCTGTTCAGCAAATTACAATAAAGTACTAGATATTGCTGTCCTCAGCATCATTGCATTAATTGCACAAATGACCACTTTTGGCTAATGTCATAAGCCTCATAATCAATCAGGGTTCATTCTTGCTCTGCTATCATTCCAACACACTGCCAATTCCCCTTTACAAGGACTCACACCCCTTGGGCCCAGTGATAAATAGATGTTTCAGGGGTGTCCCAGGTGGAACTTGACTGGTTGATGACAAAAAGGCTGTGGATGTTGTATATTTGGACCTTAGCAAAACCTTTGACACGGTTTCCCACAATAAGCTTCAGGAGAAACTCGTAGAGCATGGACTGGATGGAAACACTTTATGTTGGGTTAGGAATTGGTTGGATGGATGAGCTCAAAGAGTGTTGGTGAATGGTGCCATATCCAGCTGGCAGCCAGTCACTAGCGGAGTCCCACAGGGATCAGTGTTAGGCCTGGCACTGTTCAACATCTTTATTGACGATATGGACGAGGGAATTGAGTCCATCATTAGGAAGTTTGCAGATGATACCAAGCTGGGAGCAAATGTTGAACTGCCGGAGGGTAGGAGCGCCCTTCAGAGGGACCTTGACAGGCTGGAGAGATGGGCAGACTCCAACAGTATGAGGTTTAACAAGACTAAGTGCCGGGTTCTTCACTTTGGACATAGGAACCCCATGCATCACTATTGGCTGTGGGACGAGTGGTTGGTGGTGAAATGGAGTGGGATTCAGGGTGAAGTGGTGAAATGGAGAGAAATTTAGGAATAATGATCGACAGAAAACTTAATATGAGCCAGCAGTGTGCCCAGGTGGCTAAGAGGACCAATGGCATCCTGGCTTGTATCAGGAACAGTGTGNGTCCCTTCCAACTCGTAGTATTCTGTGATTCTGTGATTCTTTGCTGGAATCAAGGTGACCTCTTGATCTCTGCAAGTACCTGTAGGTCACTAAGATATAGCTACTGATTGTAAAATCCTTGTAAATACCACCATAATTTATTATCATGTGTTTATTACAGTATCTGATGGATCTGCTATCACAGATGAAGCTCTTTCTGCTCGGGCTTTGTTCCAAGGCAAATGGAGATAACTAGTCTGAGATCATTGAGCTGTCTGTCCCAAATACTGTCCACCCAAAACCATCCAGCTATATCCAACTTCCACCGAGAGACTGAATACAGATTGAAAAGGTAGATGGGTAAAAATCTGCTCATATAAGCAGTTGATTTGATGAAGAAACAAGAGAAACATACGTAGCAGGAAGTTCAACATATCACAAAAAATAGCAAATATTCCAGGATGGAAAATTTTTTGTTCCGCAAGTATTTGACTAACGTTGTGAAAGATAACGTTGTGAATGATACATTTTGAGGAGTTCTTAAAATAATCCTGTGACTAGAAAAAATCTTTTCATTCTGATAGAAAGGAATTAATCTATTTTCTGGAGAAGTAACGAATAAACAAAGGAATGGGTCAAAATGACAAGCATGGATATTCAATTATGCATCACCACAACGATTTACAATATTGAGGGGAAGAAGAATGAACATGTTAACATATGCCATTCTCCATATCCTATAGATAACTAAAAGTAAAAAGAAGTTGCTCCACCAAAGCCCTTCACAGTCATATAATCACAGAACCATAGAACCAATAGTTTGAGTGTGAAGGGACCTTAAAGATCACCTCATTCCAACCTCCGTGCCCAAAGGCTGTAGCTGCAAGTACCTGCAGTGGAAGGACCTATTGACAATGTCCCCATGCCAGAGTACCTTCTCCATGAGCATTAGGGAGGCTTCTGACAAAATCCAGGGATGGATCCTGAAAGCAGGATACAGGCTGGCTGAGCAGAGTGAGCTCTGAGCGAGTGGTGGGGGGCGGCGGCATGTTTTGCTCATTAAATTGATCTCTGCGGCTTTGCTGCAGTGTTTTGTAGGAGTTCTCAAACCTAATTCTATTTCAAGAAAAACAAAAAATACCAGAGTTCTAAATGTACTTGTCTGTAAAACTTTGACCGTGGGAGATCTAGTCACACTGTGAACCTTTCCTTGGAGCTCAATAACCTGACTGAATAATGAAAGATTTTAGGAGAACATCATGAACAAACGAATCCTGCCCTCTATTTTCCTATAGCTCTTGGTCTGTAAAGCCTGGGACAGTTTCCTGTCAGAAGTTCATAAAACCCAAGTAACGACAGGATGAGAGCTACAGTGCTGGAATAGATCAGAAATAAGATAAAGGATGTCTATATAATGAGATGCAAAAGAAAATTATAAACTTTGATATGACCAAATTTTTTATGGAGACCTGAGAGTATTTTCAATAGAATGTTTCTTAAAACAGAGGAAAAAACTCATATTTTAAATTAAATCCTCCAGACAAATTGAAACTAATAATAGAACTGTCTTCCTTGTTGGCCAGGGGTCCTCAGAAGAGATTTTTAACACTGACAATGACCAAAAAGCCAAAAATAGTCTCATTGGCATATTGTCCTACTTCTCTGTAGCACCTCCTATCCACAGGAAGAATTGCACCTGAGTCTGGTGTCCCCGACGAGGTAAACAGGGGGGACAATTTCATGGAGGATTTACCACTCGTAAAATCTTATTTCCAATTAATATTTCTAATGTTAAAAACCCATTAAGTTGTGATCGGTAGCTGAGTTACAAGGTTAAGCAACCAGAAAAGATAAGTAATGTGCACATAATTTAGCTCATAGTCCTCACCGAGTCAAAATTTGCCTGAGAGCAAAGGGTTGAGGACATCAGGATATGTCCCATCACTGCCCTTTCCATTTTCTTGCATGCCAGTGCTTACTCACAATCTCTGTGCAAAGGAGAGGTGGGAGACGAGCTGGATGTGAACACAACAGTGATGGAGACAATGTATTTGTTACAGAATATAATTTAAAGTACATTATAACTGGAGATGTCTCACATGAGGCTAGACCACACATAAATGGCATGTGCACAGCCATAACTTCTAATTGTGATAGCTGCAAAGAGCAGGCTCTGAGTCACTGGGAAGTGGGCTGATTTCTGTAGATGCTTCTTTTGAGAAAGTAAATGCATCTCCTAAAAGACTATCTTCAGGAAACCGCCTATATATAAATATATATATATAGTTATTCTCAACATAAATGCAGTTGTTTCAAATAAGCAGGATTTTCAGTAATGTTGCAGTATTTGTATATCTACAAAGTCACTATCTATTCCATATACAAAAACATCCGCCTACCCAGAAAATAATTGTGGATAATTCAATGTTCAAATTCGATAATGGATGCTCAAATAAATATGAGAATTCCAAGCAAATTTGTGCAAATGAAAAAAGATTTCCTCTGACATAATGGCATGGTGCAAGGCTGTCTGTAATGAGCTGTAATTTGTCTGGAAGAGCATTTTAAAGGGGTTGATCCATCCACTGGAAGACCAGCAACTGCTCTGAGACTAGAAGCAATGAGCCAGCCTGCCTCGTCTCAGAGGAAATTACACCACAAGCAGGCCAAATTTCTGACAACTTCCATAAATTATTTCAGATTTTCATATTTCAAATTTCATCTGCATTCATCATGTGAGTTTGACTGGGGAAAAATGTCTAGGAGGAGCTCTGCTAGCATTCAGTGCAGCAGTCCCAGGAGCCTGCCCTGGGACTAGATAATTGAATTTAGTTTTGATTAGATTATTCTTGCTGCAGTCTACTGCCAATCTGAAGTATTGTGCCTTCTCTTCTACTTAACCTTCCTGCCCCATGCCTGCTCCAGCCTGCATGCAGCTCTCTGTATTGCAGAATATATTTGAACAATCAAACTTAGGAGTTATTATTTTGCTTTCCATTGTCCATCCTTATAAAAGCACACATCTTTCACTGGGTTCCCTCTTCCCTGAAATCAGATTACTTCTTTTTTTAAAGTTTGTAATATTGTTTACCATTTTCAGTGGAAAGTGCCCTGTAATTTAGGTGGAAAATCTAAAATCATTACTACATCTCTGGATGATGCAACATAACATAAATAAGGATCATTTCTAAAACAGCTTTAATCGTCATTGGGCAATACACACAAGAATAAGAACAGGTAAATAATGAATTCATTTGTATATTTAACTAAAAATCTATTGTTAACCAAAGTTATTAATCATACCTTTAGCTAGTGGTCAATACAAAAACAAACAAAACATACCCACACCCACACACCCCCCAGACCAGCTCCACAGTCTTTGAAAGTAATCCACTAGAAATGTAGAATATGAAGTTTTAACAAAAACAAACAAAAAATCCAAACCAACCAACAAAACAAAAAACAAAGCATCAAATACAAAATACTACCTCCCCCTCCAAACCCAACCAAAAACCCTCCCCTAACTCCCCCTCCCCTAAACAAAGCACATTTATGTAAGAAGTGTGGCAGAACAAAACCAAAACCCCTTCATGTGAAACGCAGCTAAATGGATAAGATATAATTGTTACTAGCAGTAACAATATGCAATAAATGCTTCTTAATGTATAGGCACTAGTTTTCCCCATTTACAGAATATGACTGAATTTTTACACATTTCAGGAGCAAAATGTGTGTACCTCTTCAAGTTGTAGTCTGGATTATTAGAAACACAGATAAGATAAACAAAGGTAATGCTGTTCTTTAAGTAATATCTATCACTTCCCTGTTATTGAGTTATTTCTTTTAACAATATAGGGTTTTTTGATGCTATGTGTCTGAGCTGAAGGCTTTAGATTCTTTATTGTTCTCCATTTTGATGAAAAAAATTGAATTGGGGTCTGTTATATTGAGTTTTGTTCCGTAAATATACTGAAATCATATTTTTGTTAGAAACTATCAATAAATCCAGTATAAGAAAAGTAATAAGATACAAATATGAGCAGGACCTTTGCAAAGGAAATATTACAAAGAGAGTGTGCCCATAAAATATATTAGGGAATGTGCTTTCTCCCTTGTGTTTGAAGAAAATACAGAAGGAATTACAAGGAATTCTACTATTTTTAATAGAGATACAACAGAATCAGATGACTGCAACTGCTGGGGGATAATGTTCTACAAAATGAACATGAACTGCTAATCTATAGATTGTCTTAAAAGGCCATTATTTACCAGCTTGAAGGTTTGTTTCTCATTAACACAATTTAGCAATGCAAAATATTTTGCAAAAAAAAAAGACTGTATGTGTACACATACAGCTATCCACATCTTCTACCTGTGTATATAAAGGCATATGTATAAATATATATGTGCACACAGAGAGGTTTTTTTGTGTGCACATATGCACATACACAGATGTGCGTGCATTTTTTGTGAGATTCCTGTCAATCTAAGGATCCTGTCATCATCACAAGATCTGGGGAAAAAAATGCTGATGGGAGGGACCAAGAAATTAAAGACAGCAAATGAAATGTGGAATGTCCCACGAAGTGCAGTTAAAGGTAGAAAGAAAATAGCTGTGCTTGCTACCCCGTGAGCCCCATCTCCCAGACCTAGTGGGCTGCATTTTCATAGTAGTAGCTGTGTTGTAAATGAGGATTCGGGTATTCAAGAAAGGGCCTACAGACTCCAATGTACAGCTGCAATGGGCATGAGAAACCCAGAAAGGTTCCCCAAAATGTATGCATTTCTTGATGTTTACTGAACAATCTCCAGGGTGGCACAGGGGAGGAATTCTTCTGACATCATCTGGTTTTGTCTACATTTTATTAAAAAACAATTTACATTCAGCAATGGGAGCTGTCTTAAAGACCTATTGTTTCCCCTTGTTTCAAGCAGCATCAATGGCTCATTCCTACTCTAACTGAACTTAACAACCTCGGGCTCCACCATTGTACGGCAGTTCGGGGCTGTGAGGAATGTGCAAGGCAGCTCTCAGCCATTTGCACCTTACACGGAGATCATACCAGGCGGTGTCAGGACTCACTGATTTCAGACACCCCCATGACAGTCCTGCTTTTATGTTTTCTTACATGCATTGTACGTGTGAGCCTTATGCCACAGACAGTGTTTCTTTTTTCAAAGTGAATGAAAAAGTTCCTGTTTTCCTTGAAACAACTATTCAGAGGTAATACTGACTTCATAGCCTTAAATATGTGACAAA
This sequence comes from Pitta sordida, assembly GCA_013390025.1. Classification (NCBI taxonomy): domain Eukaryota; kingdom Metazoa; phylum Chordata; class Aves; order Passeriformes; family Pittidae; genus Pitta; species Pitta sordida. Next base: position 55,322 of record WEKX01023587.1, read on the forward strand.
AAGTGTATTTGCAGCATCATTTGTTCTTTGTTTGAACTACTGACAGAAATATACATTGTTACTTAGAACCACATCAAATTAAACCTTTTCTATCATGCAAAACAATACATATTATATTAAGCATATTTAACTAAGAATAGTCATGACTGAGTTCTGTTACTTCGAATATAATTTATAGACATTAAAATTAACAGACTGTTTATGGCTTGCATGTTGTGCAAAACTTCAATCACCATCAAGCATTACATGTTTGATCCATGCCCTGCTGCTGATAAGGGACGTTCCTGTCTCCCCTCTCTTCCCTTCTCCCTCTGCTCTTTTTCCCAGTGTCCAGATTCAGGTCAGTCTCCAGCAGCTTCGCATTTTTTGCATGATAACACAATTAGGACCTTAACCGTCTTCTTTTCTTTTCCAATGTAGATGCGCTGTTCTTGCTTTTTTCTGCCTTTTTTCTTTTTCTTAAGACTCACAGCTTCTTGAATTAAGTTCACAGATTCCCAGACTATTCTGAGTTGGAAGGGACCCGCAAGGATCATCGAGTCCAACTCTTAAACGGCACCACTGCCTCCCTGACGGGAATTGAAGCCCTGATCTCCTGCATGAGAGGTTGGGACACTCACCACTGTACTAAAGTGGATTTTTCTTAACTAATTGTAAACTAAAAAAAATAAAGGAGGAAAAAACCCTATGTATAATGGCTTGTGGTCAAAGGGCTGGTAGAACTACCAAAACTTGGCTTTGACTTACTTGACCATGAAGAACATTGACCTAAGGAATGATATAAAGCATTTTGTCAGTTCCCAATACCGAAAGACCTTAGAAAGAGTGATGAGCTGTGCCAGGGCAGGGCGTTCTGCAGGGGTTCCCAAATACGTATAAACTTACAAGAAAGAGCCAAGCACCAAGGAAGGGTTGGCCCCTAGGGGAAAAAAAAGTAGTAGCCAGTAGAAGAGGTTGATATAGCTGGAGTTACTTACGAGCTGTGTGGAAAACTGGTTGTAGTTGTAGCAGTCATTTTTACTGAAAGGAATCAAATTCGTTCCAGTACAGATTTGCACCATAATACCTATTTCCAAAACGTCCAGTTAGAAAAGTGTGACAAAAAGTACACTTTTCAAACATATAAGGTAGGAGATCATACAAGCTTTTTACTACTGCTAAAAGAAAGCAATGACTTTCGTATTAAGGCCTTGGCCCTTATGATGTGTGATGAATAAGTAATTCAATTATTGGGATTTTTAATTTTAGTGCTTTATTAAGGGATTTTATTTAAATAAAACCAAGACTCCAAGGATAACATATATCACAGCCGGGTAATAGAGAAAATTTTCTATAATAAAGTCAGACCCCTGAAAAGCTTTGGAGGTTAGGGTTATTTTTAAACCCAGAGAGGCTTTTTTCAAAATATGGGGAAAAAGATGAGGGATGCTATTTGGAGATAATTTATGGTCAAAGCACGGCATTCCAGGAAGTATTACCTACACTCTCACATCAAAATGTGAATTGTCAATCATTCAGCTTCTCCCTACATAACAATGAACATCACCTGAGGAGAGCAAAGGACTTCTAGGCATGGACAAGCATTTCTTTCCTTCTGGATTATATTAGCAGCATATACAAAAAGGAGGGAAACTAGCTTTTCCAAGGAAGCTAAGATTTTCCCTACATTGAGCTGATTTCTCTCAGAGGTTAGAAAAGAACCCTCAGCCAGCTGGTGCCCAAGGAATGGTGACTAGGGAGTGCCCAGAATGTGGTTCACCTCTCCCTGGAGCCTGGGCCATGCCGCAGAACTGGGTCCTTAAAGCAGCTTCATAAACTCTGTAGCCTTTTTGCTGCCAGAGCAGCTTGGAAATGAGGGAGCTGTAAATTATTTTCTAAATCTGACTTCCCTTTCTCCTTCCCACAAGTCTTGGCTCAAAAATTTGCCAACTTTAACCATTTTGCAGCTAGTAAGCCATCCCAATTTGTAAACTACTTTATATTTAACATTACTGTGCTTCATTGCACAGTGTGGATGATGCCCCTCTTTCTGGAACAGAGAATCCCACATCATATAGAAGTTAAAGTAACATCAATATTTGTGCCTGTTCTTGGGAAATATTGTTGTGATTTTGAAAAAATGAAACTTGGACTCAACCCAACTTTTGCAGATTTCTAGAACTAAACTCAAGGTAAAGTCTTATGAAAAGTTTTAATTGGTTTAGTTACTAGATACATATATATATACATACACATATACATGCATATATGTACACACAGACCTCTGGATTTACTCAGTGCCTGAAAGCAAAACAAACCTAACAGCATGGGGAGACTCATGTTTTAGTATCTGTTACCTTACTGGAAATTGAGGTAAGGACATCTCACACCAAAAAAGAAAAAAATGAAAAAAAATCTTTACTAATTAGATTTCCAGTTGAATTTTGAACACTGAAGAACATCTGATTTCCCAGACATAAATCCAAACTTTGCAGTTCTGGATCTCCTTTCCTCTTCATAATGTCAGCCCATACTTTTAACACAACTCTAAAGTAACGGCCTTTCTCCTTGATCTCCCTATCATAAACACGGAAATAGGAGTGAGGCAGCTGTATCCTCTGCCCAGCAGAGAATATTAACTCTTCCAGCACCCAGAATCCTAAAAGGTCTCTTAATGCCTCACCTACCAGCCATGTAACATGTCCCCAGCACTGAGTGACAACTGAACCCCTCAGGGTCTACAAGACCCATCACCTGTCAAGCGACCTCTGCATTCTGCACTTTCACCAGGATGGGACATTAGAAGGAAATTTCAAACCATTTTTGTTCTACTGGATTTTGGTTTTGTTATCATGTGTCAATGAAACATGGTAAGCCTGCTGAAGAAAAAAGGGACTTAAAAGGCTTCAAAGCTTTTCTGCAGGCCAGTGGTTGCCATCAGAGGCAATATGCTTACAGTTGACAGCTGCAGATCTGTGTTCAGCAGCAGAAGTGCAACCTTTGTTTATGTCCCAACCACGTGCAAAGGCAGTTCAGAGTACAGACAGTCAGGATAAATCTATTCTTTCATTGGTCAGAAAGACCTTCCTTAATGTAAAGCTCTATCACAGTATGCTGATCTCTTATTTCAGACTTTGAACATCAATTTTTTTATATGCTTGCCTAAGAAAATATCCAGAAAGGTTCCAAAGCCTCATCCAGGGAATTCTGTAACCTGGAGGATTGATAAATATTTTCTACTGACTGATTTTGCAATGCTTCTGCAAAAAACCACAGATGATCTGTTCTGGGCAGGTCTAAGTATATTGTATACATGACTGATGTACTCCAAAGATTTTATCCTGTTGATTGGTAAAGGCTGACATAGTTTGGCAGGAGCAACACCACTCCAGGCATTGCATCTGTAAGTGACCCTTCAAGGCTGGTGGGTGACCACCAGCTGGCCAAAACCTGGCACAGAGCATGGCAGAGGTGGCGTTGAACATTGTGTTATGCATGTAGCACTAGGCTGACTGTTAAGTGAATTGCACCATGTGCGTTGCATAAAGGATCTTGTGCTTCCCAAGTCTGAGGAACTTCCCCTGTATACATCAAACTTTCATTCTCTCCCACTATAGTTATGCTCTCTGGAAACACCCCTGTTGTGGAAAAGAAAGTGTGAAGCAAAGCAGCAGAGTTTTTCCACACAAAGAATAATCAGATGTGTGGTGATCAGTGTTTGGATGGCTCTTTACTGCCTAGGAAGAAGTTCTGCTGAAGGACTGAACAAAGCATAGGACTAAGGTAACCTCTATTCAACTAATCTATCAAGATCACCCTTACCTTTCTGTTCATGTTTAAGTATCAGCAGCTGACATGTACTGCCCAGGTGGGCCTCTTCTGGCTTTTCTGCTTCTCTACCCAGGCTGCCCTGTCATATACCTGAGAGGCTACAGCCACAGTCCACAAAATGCTTGATGGATATTAGGAAATGAAATTTTTTAAATGATTTTTTAATGCTCTATCATCAGGTCACAGAGTCTGAAAAAACACTGGACTCCTTTGACATAGATAATAAAGGCAATAATGCCATATAATCTGGGAAATTATTTTTTATTTTTTTCTCACAGTAACAGAACCAGGGCTGACTCAAATCTTCCCAGTAAGCACAAGCAAAATTCAATTCTTCAGTCGCAGGAGAGCAGCTCCTTGGCACCAGCCCTTTTGGATGACTCAGAGCACCAAGGCTGAGTGTATTCCCATGGCCCCACTCTGTACACGCATTCCTGCTCTCTGTCTCCCTTTTCTCCTACTCTGTTTCCCATTTGTATCAGCACTCAACCACAGATGGTGGCAAGGGCATTACAGCCCACAGGGAAAAGAAACGTGGCCATCTCCTAGTCCCATCTCTGTCATCCTCACCTGACTGAGGAGCCTGCTTTGTGCAGGATTCCCCTCTGCTCAGAAGCACAGGCTGCCCTACACTTGCACCTGGGGAATGTGGGCCAGCCACAGGCATGGCTGCAGGCTCTCCATCTGGGCCTGGGACTTCAGACCCCTGCCCTGAGCAGAAGCTTAAAGAACTTACTCCTGGAGGTCATCCTGGATCCAGCTGGCTTCTCTCTCATTTATAATCCTTGCAGGCTTACAAGCAGATGCTTCTGATGCCGCAGATCTCAGATAACTTTCTGCTTTATATACATCCACAATGACATTTCTCATTAGTAATTATCCATACAAAACTCATAGCAGTCAGAGTGCTTTATATTAGGGCCATCTTCTGGGGCCCCCACGCCTCAGAGTTAGTTGCCCAGTCCTTAGGTCAGTGAAGCATATGCTACTTCTTTGAGCTCGTGGCTCTGCTTGGCGTTGGGAAAGGAAAGTGGTACCTCACCTCCAGATAAGAGATGGAAGAAGGTCCATTGTTCAGATGGCACCAAGAGGGCAGGAGAAGTGAGGTTCAGTGAGACACAGTAATTACTCAGTCTGGGCTGTGCCATTTCCTGCAAGAACGTTTTTCTTCCAGCAGAGACCATTAAATTTTTTTACCAAGCAGTTTAGCTAAATGAGGATTATTTTAAGCCTGCAATAGTGTTTCCGAATTTGATTCAGTGAAATTTATTAAAAAATATGAAAGGTTAGATGGCTGCTTGCATTTCTTTTCCTGAGATGAAGACGCCACACACACACACAAGTGAATACACCAGTCATTTTTCCTCCCTGTGTGTTTTCTGAGGTTCAGAAGAAATATCTAAATGTCACCATATATTGATCTCTGTGGGAAGAGACGACATAGATACTACACTTGTTTTCTTTCCTGTTCCCTTCCCTTCCCTTCCCTTCCCTTTGTACAATCATTCATGGACTGAGCCGACCCTGATGGGCAGGTGGCCCTGCTCAGCTGCACAGGTGCTCCCATGGGTGCTCCCATGGGCATTTCTGGGGAAACTGCAGGGAAGGAAGCAGAGGGATGGAGGACTTGACAGTCTCCTTAGTTCCCTTGTTTTCTTCCCAGGAAATCTTTGTTTCCTAGTAGATTTTTCTTTCCTTCTTTCTTTCCAGTTTGGGAATGTAGGTCTCACTGGTGAGATTAATGGGAGTTGACTGTATGTACAAAGAGGACAATAGGTCCCTAAGACAAGCCATGGCTTCTTTGGGGAATGTCAGTACAAATGGGGAAGAAGTAGATTTGTTGTGGTCTCTTTAGATGCCAGAATACTACCAGAACAACAGCGTAGTAGTAGCTGGCAGCCCTTGTAATGCAAAATAATTACTGATGGTCAGTAAAGGGTACTTCACTGAGGGTAAAGATTGATGTCCCTGTGGCTACCCAGTTAATAACACACTTCCAGGTAAGAAAGTTGCTTTGTAAATGCCATGTTAATAATCAGAAGTTGAAAACAGAGTAAGAACATATTTTATGAGTAGCCTGAGTAGGCAGGTTAAATTCAAACCTCCTACTCTGGAGTTGGGGTGGTTTTTTTCCTTTCCTGTCCAGAGGAAGAAATGCTATAGTGACACACAGCTGGTAGATTTTCCTCAAGATCCCCTCATATCCTACAGAGCAGAGTCCTGCCACAGTGTGATAAAACAAAACCCCGACAAACAAATCTCTTATCTTCATTGGTCCTAAGTTTTCTCCCATGATTTGTGATCTGCTCTTCCCTCCCAGCGTGTTTGGTTTCCAACCTCACTTTGGAGCAGCCTGGAAAACCACCCTCACTGAATCTGGCTGCCCCATGTCTCAGTAAAAAATGTCTGTCACTAGTCCAACACAAAACTGATAATTTTGTTTGACTTCTACAGCATCAAAACACACCTGTCTGAGCCAGAATATTAAATAAGACCCGCCTTGGGTTAGCTTTGTGTTTAAAGAAATGTCATTCTCTACTAAGGATGAAGTGAAATTTTGTCATTTCAGGTTTACACCGAGTTGCCTTTATTAGAAAATGAAGTCTACATTTGAATGAGAACCTATTACTTCTATTAGTCCCTTCTGAGCCATCACAAGTAAATATTATATACATTATTAGAAGAGATGAGGAGACTGGATGGATTTGCTTCTTGATCAAGGTTATGCTGTACTCATTATGCATCAGCACATCTGGAATGGTCCAGTAGTACCTTGAGAATTCCTAATACATTAATAAGGCTTACACCTCCTGTAATTGCATTTGGCTGATTAACTTCCGTCCAGCTGGTCTTAGCTGCATAAAAAGGTATTTTATAAGCTTGTTATACAGAAGAAAATTCCGAACATCTTCGGCATGTATCTTGCCAACTTTTATTCTGACCTAAATAACTCACTTTCTGGCAGCTCTTAGCACAGATGAATTTAAAATATCCATCACAAACATTAGCCCCCTTTAACTGGAAACTTCCAGATGTAGAGTCATGACCATATGTCACGAAGAATCATTATGTATTATCTTGATTATAGTCATTTTAATAATCAGCTCTAGCTTTCTCCTTACTCTTAGTAGAAATTCAGCATTTACAAGTTTATAAAAAACTGCAGGACTAGATCTTTGCCTTTCTAAGGGCCATAGTTTTAGTTTAGATGCTTTTGTTCCTGCAGCTGAATGCTTTCCAGATCACAGTAGAGTCTGTTTGCTCTTTGAGGAGAGAGGAAAGAATCCACACATTCCCTACCAGTTTTAAATGCAAGCCCTCCCTTTGTTGCACAGCAAACAAGGCGGCTAGGGGTCAGCTCTGCCTCTCCTGCCATTAGGTGTCACTGCAGTAAATGGAAATTACTGACAAACGGCTTGAAAAGAAACCACTGCCAAAGATTATTCTGTGAGAAAAGAAATAAATGTATTTACAAAGTAAATGATGGCTACATTCTAGATCTAGATTGCATTGCAAGCTAGTTTTCTGACATCCCCTCCCCCTCCCAAAGAACCTTTTTTTATTGTTAACTTCGTAGGGGTCTGTAGGATTTGAAAATACAACTACCCTGGACACTTTCAGAAATTACTTAAAGATTTTGTTATGAAGGCACAAAAAATGTAGATTTCAAACGTATAAACAACATTCTTTTGTCTGTTTTGTGTAATATGGTTATTTTATCAACATTGGAAACATTGCGTAGTTCATCTGGAGATGTTCTCTACTACTGTTCTGGAGACAGGAGAAGAAATAGCAAATAGAGATGTCAAAGTATTTCAGAATACCCAGTCCTCCAACTTCACCTTTAACAAAATATTTTCTTTTACGTCTACACAGAGATTTGTAGGTTTTGCAACCAAAGTACTAAAAAAACCTGAGGCATATAGTTAGGGAGGGTTGTTTATTTTAATATTTGCAAATTATTACCATCACAATCACCTTAATAATTTACCTTATATTTTCATAGGTGCATTTCACACTGAGTTTATGTATTGTTGTTGTTAAGAGCAGATATTTATGCTTTTAACACCTGTTTTTTTTTTTTTCTATTCATGATTCCTTCTTATAGGAGCTGATTTTACCCCCACATCTTGGACTCCAAATCCCTCCAAAAGCCTTATTTTGGTCCTTTCCTGCCTCACTCCTGCTTTGAAGCACAAACCCCAAACTCAGTAGCTCCCTAGCTCCATCAAAAATGACTTTTAATCTGCAAACAAGAATTAAGCTGCATCTGACATCATGAGAAGCATATGGATTCCTGGACAACACCAAATGATGATGATTGAAAGTCACTTGTCAAGTAAACACAACCATTGTAGTTCTGAAGAAATTAGGAATTTTTAAATAATTTCATTTTAATTTCAGTAGGCTTTCAATTTGCAATAAAGTGTAGCACGGTGAGCTTACACTATTATACGTATATATATTTTATCAACTTAAGCAGTTAGTCCTGAAAATATTTCAGTAAACAACTCTTTCCTTTCATCCCTCCACACTCCATGCCAAAAAATCACTCTGTGGAAACGTCTATAATATTGTTGAGTGCTGCAGGACCATCCTCTGCTGGCTCTGCTCAGCCCAGTTCCTGCTCTGGTAGGATCACATCAACCTCCTCCATCAAACTGTCTGGTGTAATTTTAATCACCATGGCCATTTGCAACTCTGTATACAGTTATTTAATTTCTTTGATAGCTCAAGATTCTTACATGGCAAGATGGCTCATGTATATGTTTTAAATAAAGATTTTACTTTTGGACCTGTAGGATGAAGCAGAAAACAGAGGTCTCGTGTTCATTCTATATTCCTCTTGCTGCAACAGGATTGATCTTCATCACCTGCTTGATCCACGTGATCTAAATCAGTGCCTGGAAACTTTCACAAGCCCCGAAATGCTTCTTTCCTTCTTGCAGGGAATTCATGTAACAACCTAATGTTAAAAAAACAAAAGAGGCAAATTTGTAGAAGAGTCAGAATGTTAAATATTTTTGTGACATAGGAATATATTTTCATTTTATATACATACATATGTATATATATGAATATGTATATATACACACATTTTATATTTTTATATGCAATGTAAAACACATACATACTTTATACATATATATAGACATTCAGACATACATATGTTCACACACGTATACATTTCACACCTAATATTAAATTTATTTTTGCATCTAATAATTTGACTACTTTCCTATTTTAATGGGTTACATTTTGGAAGATGAAGACAAACCACTTAGACCTTGAAAAACACATGGGCTACTCAGATAGATGGCATCTGGGAGGACTCTGAACTCCCTCAACATTCTATAGGGAAAAACAGAGCCAGGTGCATTTCTTCCTAAATCAAATTAGCTGGAAGATGCCACATCCAATTGTAGTAAATTGATGTGAGAGTTTGTGATGTCTATAGCAGATCTTACAACAAAGGTCAGTGTGCAGAGACGTAGACAACAGGCTGGTATACAGCGACTTGTAGTGGGGCTGTTCTAACAAAAGCAAGGAAGATGTAAAATGCAATCAGTTCTTTAATATAGGAAAAATACAGTCTTAATGATATACTTCAATTAACCCAACAAATCATTTATATCATTAAAAACATTAATATAAAATGGTGTTTGACTGAGGCATTTTGATACACATGATTAGAAGGTAATTTTTACATTAAAACCCCCAAAGATTTAATTTAATCAAGCTATGGAATAAAATAAACCTGAATTATATGGAGAGAGAAGCTAGGAAAAGAAAATGGATGTGTTTATCTAGTATATAAACTTATGGAAAAAATACTGACATGTTAAATTTGCCTTTCATTGTCAAAATTTCTAAATATCCCCCTTGACATCAACAAGTTTATATCATGTTTTATGACCCTTAATTATCCCTAAATTTATCTAATTAACTTCACAAAACATCTAGAGCAATTCAAATATTTTCTTAAATAAATTACGAGAAAGCAGCAGTTGGAGGGTACGTATATTTTGTTTTCAGAAAACCATGGTTGCAGGAATGCTAAGATAACGAGTCAAACAAATACATTTTTGTATAAAAACTGCCTGTAGAACTGTAAATGAAATCTTAAACCTAGAGAGAGAGCACTTTTTAATTACTTAATCATGCAGGGTTTTCTCCACAGGATTCTTGCTTTATTCAAAGTTAAAAAAAAACCTATTGCAAATTTTCTTATTACAAATTTGGACAATTCCCAAGCATTATTTACCACATGTTGCTCAAAATCTGAAGACATTTGTTTCTTTCTACGTGCTTTTATATGGTTTTCATTCCAGTATCGCAGTGCTTTAAAAATACCGACGGATTTCTTGGTCACATCTGAAAAAAGTCCCACAGATGATACTTTGCAAATGCCAACTGAGACTGAGGTCAAAATTGCTAAACCTGGGCAACCAAACTGAGTTTTTTCAGTGTTTTTTTAGCACTTAAATGCACAATGTCTAAAGCCAGTCATCTTCTATCTTATCCGTGAATTATCCACCAACATCATGTCTCTCTTTGGGCACTTTGGCATGCCAAACCCAGGACATGGCATGTCAGTTTGGATGTGCAGACCTTCCTCCATAGCAGAAGGACCATGGGAAGAAGCTCCCTCCAGGGCTCACTCACCTCATCTTTGAAGGGTACAGCGTGCTTAGATGAGATGCTCCAAGGAAACATCCTGCTCTTACCCACTGACATCAGTAACACTGCAAATCCACTGTTTCTTGGCAGCTCCAGGACAGGTTAAAAAAATTAATAAAACCACAAACACTGGGTATTATAAAAAATGCGAAGGTGAGTTTTGAACAGCCCATTGTATCAACTCCTTGGCTAGAACAAAGAAGAAACTGTCAGCAATATCCAGAGCAGTAGAGCCCTTTCAGACCATGGATACACCGTATCAGCACACTACCAGTATTTAACCAGGTGGATGTTTCTTCAGTAATTCCGGAGCCAGGTTGTGGAAGGCTGGGTCTTCACACATATTTTTAACTTGTGTTAAAAATACACAAAGATGAAAGAACTGTGCTCTGCGTTTCAAAATACTTCTCAGGAGATCAAGTGGCTCAGAGAACTGGGAATAGGATCCATGTCTTTTCACCCCTTCCCTGCTAATTCTACTTCAGACAGACCAGTAGTGGACAAAAAGTTAGTCTGGATGTCACCATGGCAGTGTTAAGTGCTTTGGGGACACCATCCCTGCTCCTAATGGCCACATGTTCCTCCTATACCGCATTCCCTCATGTGCCCATAGACATTATATTCAGAGCAACAACACAGAGGCCAAGAGGTGAATGAGCCTGAGAGTTAAATGATCTCTCAGATACTGAGAGTAATTCTCCTAGACAAGAGCGAGTGCACCAATATCACTGCAAGTTCTCCCCACTTCCAGTTAACGTACTGAAAGTAGACACATATTCTCTTGTGTTTCTGTTTACTGCAGGTGTGTTATCTGCTGTCTTGAGGATGGCAGTGACAGTAAACGAGACAGTGAGGGCTCTGCATCTGCCAAGAAATAAAAACGTAAACCCCTCCAATTTTTAAGTGATGGACAGGGCATAAGAGGTGGGCAAAGCCCAGGTGAGTGAAGGGTTATGTGGATATTACAGAACCAGACCTGCAGGCAGCTCCTGCAAGCCTGTGGTGCAGTCCTACTGCTCATCCACCGAAAGTGAGCCTGCCCTGAAAAACTGGGAACCATGCCTGGACTGAGGTGCTCTGACGAATTAGATTTGCTTGTAAGAGAGCCAGAGGAGTCTGCAGTAACTGGGAAGAGGCTTGACACCAACCACCACAATGCATTCTGTTTTGTGTGGCCTGAAGAAAGGTGCAAGCGTTACCCACCATGTGCACTGGGGTAATCAGGAGCTGCTAGCATCCAATACTGTCATCACTAGATTGACACCTACACAGATTAAGTAAAAAAGTAATTCAAAATACTACAAGGTCCTGAATTTTTAGAAATATTCAATGTATTATTATTTCAGTAGAATTTCTACAGCAAACTTCGACACAAGTGGCCATACTTTGCAGAAAACATAGGTCAAAAATACCTATGGAGAGGAAAAGCTCAAAGCCCCGCACAGTGCTATGAACCCCTGCCTTGCAGTACACCGTCTTCCTGACATGGGAACATCACCGACACACGAGGCTGATTTTTCATGGAGTTATTAAAACAGTTTTAGAAACAGATTGCAGCAGCTGCGGAAGATGAACTGATTGCCTTACACCAGATGTTTGGCCCTGACAGCTCATGCACATACTAATAATGCTGTCCTTATTCATGCTGAGGAGGAGGGATGTGTTGAGGGTGAATGGTCTGGAGCAGCATGCTGGCATTTCTTCAACCCGAGAGCAGAACTTTAGTGTTATTCACAATTTTTGTGCATTAGTGTTCTGATGTCTCTGTGCATACAAAATTAGACCCTGTGGAAGAATAATCTTTCTGCCTAAAGAAATGAAGCTTATTGCAGCAATGTTGCTGACATGTCCTTCTCAGTCCTTCTTTATACTTTCTGTAAAAATTTCTTAGACCTTTGTCTGATTTCAGCTGATTTTAATCAGTAACAGACTGTGAAGTAACTACATTTCCACAGATTGCATGAAAACAGACAGGCAAATAGAGAAACCCAAATTATGCCCCCCCCTTTAGAGAAAGGCTTTAGTTTGAATTCACACCAGAGAGTCCATGTCAGCAGAAAGACCTTGTTGATGTCCAAAACCAGAAAAAGTTTCAGTTAAACACCATGTCTTCTTAAAAGGAAAGGGAGGAACTTATGGTAGGGCAGGGGGAAGAGGGAGAGGTGAGCTGGGGATATGGAGCAGGATCTTGGTTTATCAGAGTAAGTGAGTTGTTAGGTAGGCTCAGACGAAGAGTATCGACAGCAGTAATTGTTTGTGCTACACTAATTGCAGAAACACAAAATAACCAGCTGTGAATGAGACCGTTCCACACTGACTGCTTTGCATTTATTAGATTGTGCATGGAAATGAACGTGTTGGTTTTTAACAGCTTAAAGATCCAAGCCATGACACAATGGGACAATAAGAGATGACATCTACCTGAAGGTGACTTCTTCTGAAGTTGTGACATTCAGGTATAAGAGGTGACGTGCTTTCTCTGATGCCTTTCTGGAACTTCAACTAAAACTGAATTAGTCTTTCTATATTTAACAATTTTAAGAGTTCAAGTATATCCCATGATGGTTAAACTATGTTCGGGGAGAACATAGCTATACAGAACACCTCCTGGATGGCTTACATAAAAAACAGAAGAGAATAAAAATAAGAGGCAAGAATTCTTCTTATGCTGATACATCTAATATACTGCAGTTCTTAAACAAACCTGTGTTTGTGCCCTTTTACTGCCACTGAATATGCATGAATCTCCCAAAAATATTTATGCTAGGACAAGCACTTATTGCTGAATCCTCAGAACTAACACCTACTAAATAAAATCAAATCAGTCTTCCAGAGACATTTCAGGCTAATGGTAAGCATTTTCTGGGAGCATTTTCCAATAACACAAACTGTTGTTATTAAAAAGAGGCATTTCAATCAAAATACACACCCACAAATTCTCCATGCCTTTATATATCTTCTAATGAAAAAATGTCAGTTTTTTTGAAATCAAAACTGTTCACTTTGTTGCTTTCATCAAAAATGACCAGAGAAAAACAGTTAAGAAAGCTTGTCCGTGTACAGAAAGGCCATTTATCGGCCCAGAACTTTTATTTAAACAAAAATTGTGATTATTTCTAAGTTTTAATTTTAAATGTGTATGGGTTTCATCTTGGTGTCATGTATGGATACACAGCTTAATTTCTGACCCCTGAAACTGAGATAAATAAAAAAACCCAAAAACAAACCCTAGGAATTGGTTGTGACCAGATCAAGATGTCAAACAAAGCCTTTCACAAATCTGTTTTAACTCTGAGTGCTACTTATTGAGATTGAATTCTGATGGGTTTTTTTCAGTATTTAGACAAATCCATTCTAGCAGAGTATTAAAGATCTGTTTCTGCTGAGGTCAATGGCAAAATTTCAATGATAAATCAGATGCTGGACCTGAATCAATACAGGAACCCAGCCCCATTTTCAGGTTATTAAAGGAGTTGTGAATTTTCCACCATAAAAATTTCCTCTAGGAACTTCTTCTTTCTTCATTTAGAAAAAAAAAATCTGATCAATTCTGCTCCCCCTTGAAAATTCAGATGCATTTAGCTAAGCATTGTGCTGAAATGGAGCATATTTATTGACAATGAAATGAGAGCAGTACACTTCCAAGCAATTTTAAAATAACTCCCTTCGATTAGTTTCAATGCAAGGATGATAGCACAGAGGATTATTTTTCCGTTGTAGTAAATTATTTATGTGAAAGTTGTTTTCCTTTTAACAAGTAAATCTTCCTAGATGCAATTGCATTAGATCTCTTGAATTTCATAATAGGGTTATCAATGAATACAGACAGAGTTTCAAGGTAAGCCTCAAGTGCAGTTGTGCTCACACACTGCAGGACATTGCCATATTTCTGTGGACACTGTTCTCTTCCATGTCCCTTTCTCAATGCGGGAGAGAACATCACAGGCTGCTACAGCAGGGGTTTGGGTCTGGAGTCTTTTTGGTGTGTTTGTGTTTATCACTGTTTGTAGGAAATAATATTCACGCAAGCAGTGGGAACATGTTACAGCTCTTGCTGTTAAAACAGCACATAAAATTTGGCTGGATCTCTGTTGGGAACTGCACCATGCCAGAAACCCTTTGGCAGAAGGCTGTCTCCATATAACTCTGTGTCACCTCAAGTCTAAAGACCCTTCCAGGACCAAAGACTCTCCCCACACCAAACCCCAACCTACAGGCATCCTGGTCCTTCAGGAGATGTCTGACAGCCTCTTCACCAGGTATCAATATACATGTCTTTATTTCAGCACTGTTGGTTTTTTTCTGTACAGCAGTAATTTCAATATTCTGGTTTTATTGCCACAATAAAAAAAGAAATCTTGTCTTTCTTCAGCTGTCCCTTTTATCTTTTCATGAACAAACGGAGATATACGCAGTGGTAACAACTGCCACTCGATTTTGGGTTTGGTGTTCTGTAGGTTATGTAGTAGAGTATGACATGGGAAGCAACAGGATCCTCGGCAGGCTAGTTTTTCAGATCATGCAAACTCAAGCACTCATATCTTCCCCTGACATCTTTCTGTGCATGTGAGCTCCCGGTGCAATGCCAGAGATTAACTGAAATTGTGTAATTTAGGTGGCACTTGTATAACTCCTTCTTCTTGCAACATACAATAGCATGTGATGTGTGGCATCACAAGCAAACACATAGTTTACACATTAAGGAAGAGACTTGTCTAAAGATCAATGCAGAAGACCAATTAAAGGGTATTCACGGAAGAGTGAAGCCCGAATTAGCTACAGGGAAGAATGGGGAGATGTGTTCTGACTGCATTTGCTTTACAAATTAGCCATCAAGAAAAATCAGCCTTCTTGATAAGGGAGAGCGCTCTCCTGGACATGTCATCAGTGCACAGTGATGCTCCTCAGAAATGAGAACAAGAGGATAAAGGCCAGCAAAACATCAGTCTGCTTTAAGGACCAGTTTGCTATTTAAGAGAGCTCAACAGCACATGCAGGTAAGGACCATGAGCAAAGGGAAAGAGCAGTGTCAGGGGAACCCCTCAGCAGGAACTTTCAGCTCCTATGGTCAATCAATGCCCAGGTGGGAAAATATACGGCAGCCAGGACCTGTTGTGACATTCAGATGGACTTTGTGGACACACTGGATTGTCCTGGTAACTGTTTTCCCATGTGTCCACTAAATGTCATACTGTCTACCATGGCAGAATAAATTCCTCTTTCTCTTCCTGACTGTGGTCTGCTTATCACTGGGGCCTCAAGGTGGCTGAAAAGGCTTCGATTCTGCCAATCCTCTGGAAGTAGACAATCTTACATGAGATGGAAGAGGTCAGGGAACCCTGAGTGGATCCATAGTCTGTATGGATGTAAATAGTCCCATTTACTGTCAGGGTCCATGAAGTTGCCCTTCTCCCAGAGCCTTCTGTCAAGGAGCAAGTAGAGGAAAATGCCAGGCATGCAGCTGCAGGCATGGCCATGAAAGCAAGCACATCCAACAGCATGGCAACTTACGTGCCAAATGCTACCACTTGGGTAAATGCAGCTTAACTGTTTTCCATTTGGAAAATACGTGAGCCCATTTGCTGTGTGCTGGCCCTAGATCTTGCCCTTGTTCTGACTGTGAACAACCATATCTTCTGCTGACCCAGAAAAGCATAGCTGTTTTTCTATACCACTGCTTAGAGTTTACCAAAGTAGGAGGGGAACACTGTGCACCGAGTTTACAAGTATAGAAAGTACTACAACAATTAGATGGATAACAGATATTTATTTCAATTCTGCAGTGTCAATGAAGTGAGAATACAGCCTGGAATGCTCTGGCTGCGAAACATCCTGTATTTTCTCTCCTAAGGTGCTCACTTGAGAAATACCTATAAAATCCTTGAAACAGTGCTTTATTTTCTAGGAGATTATGTCTTCAATATCAAAAAGGATTTAGTAATTACCCATAAATAACAAGGAAATAAGAACTAAGTCAGACTTTGGACAGTGTTTGTCGACAAATTATGCTTTCTCTGCAGGGCTTGTGAGGAAGATGAGTGTTTCAGTGGCAAGCAGAGCACCTCTCACTTACCTTCCCGCTGACATTGTTGTGTGGTGATGCTGAGAATGTGGCTCCAGCAGTGCGGGGAGAAGCTTCTGTGTTGCAGCATCACAGACCTCTGACTCTGGTGCACTGAAAACAGCGATCATAAGTAAATTTCCAGATCTGAGCTTTTGTCAGGAACTGGACTGTTTGGTGAACTCTAAACTGCCAACAAAATATATGTATCTCTCAAAAATATTGGCTTGATAAAAGTAGACGGTGACATACTCTGCCCACGAGGGTTTCTCTTAACTTGCCCTTGAGAATTTAAACTTTCAGATAATCGCCCTTGGGAGTGCAGTCATGGTTTGCATTTTTAACCTATGAATTGAGTATTTTGACTTTTCTTTCCTTTTTCTATTCAGCTGCAAGCCAGAAATTACATTCAGTCCATTAATTTAGAGTGTGTACTTTGGTCTCTTATGCAGCTATTTATATCTTCCTTTTTTTTAATCTTCTGGAAGCATAGCTTCATTTTCAACTTTGTTTTAAAGCTGTTTCCAAAAAGAAAAAAGAAAAATTAAACAAACTAAATAAAATAGAATTAAATAACAAAAAAGGCAGAAAAAACCCCATACTATACATAGTTCTGTTGTGGTTTCATAACAAAAAATGCTAACGCAATTAAACAAATTACTTTCTGTCATTCATAGTGATTATTGTAATGAGATGATGTGTTAGGGCAAGAAAGAAGTTCTAAAATTTGCTTTTTTAAATACCTAAGCACAAAGTTCAGGAGCTTACAAGGACTAAATAAGATCCTTGTAGTTTCTGGATTTTGTGAGTCATGACTGAAAAGAACGTTGTTTTCTTTACCTAAGTAAAAGAAACAAATACATATTAATGTATCCCAGAACACCAAGAATTGGTGAAGTGTTGTACAAAGTGATTCTGATCATTCTACGCTATTTTTTCAGCAACATCTGCCAAACAGTCTGCACTTTTGGTGGAACTGATCTAAATTACAGATGGCCCAAAACTGCTTTTCAGGGTCAAATTTGTCCTGATTTTAAAAGGCTTCTTATTGATTGAAAATGGATCTGAAATCAGGCAGGGCTAGATGAGGCCCAGTTATCAGCAGATTCCATTATGCCGTGTGGAGGGAGTTACAGCCAGAGCTCTGCGTGGCCCCTGCAAGTTAAGCATATGCTTTAGTGCTTTGCAGGACTCATGCCAGAGATCTCCATCCTTTACAAGACGGAGTTACCAAGCTGATGGACATACTCCAAAAGAGGGCAGAAAAAGCAGCAGATGAAAAACATTAACCGAAGGCTTATTTTCTCCCAAATGGCTAAGAACAGAGGGATCCTCTCACAAGTACCCATGATTAAGGTAGAGGGAATTACAGCACTGTCACTCAGAGCAATCACATGCAATGCATCCTTTCTAACCTAAGAGAAAAGAGATTTGAAATGCTGATAGACATTACTAATAGATACGGGCTGCAGATAGATTACTGCAGAGGAAAAAATGCTTCTCTTGTAACAGTCATGGCTGCTATACCTAATCAGAACATATGAAAGTAGTCAAATCTTTCTGAGGAGGAAAAAGCATTCATATATAAACAAATAAGCTACTATAGGTTGTTTCAAAAACAGGAATGTTAGATGCAGGAGGGTTTGGGGGTGAGGAAGAGGACACACACAGGCAATGCCATTTCAGCCTTAGAAATCCTTGTAACAGATTGTGATTTGCTCATCTATCCTGCTTTCATTTTCCTCCTCTCTTGGGTGAAGGGTTTGTGTTTAATAACATCATTTGCATCAGTGTGTCCCAACAGACCAAGGTACTAGGGCTTCGAGAGATTAGCATGGTAATCTCATTCTGATGGATAAAATTAGCAAAGATATTCCCCTGAACGGAGAGCTGCCATTGGCGAGCTGCCGTGCTTAGAATCAATTACTAAATTACTTTGAGCTCTAAGTCGACAGTAACAGAAAAAAATTGGCATCGACCGAAGTGAAATAAGATAAAAAATATGCGATCATTAAATCTCTCACTACTATTCACAAATGTGACTCGCAAGAACTGCACAAAAAATAAGGCAGAATTTAATTTTTAACGGTGGTCCCTGTCATCATTTCAACCAGGGCTTCTCAGTGCATGGGAGCACAGCTCAGCCTTGCCACCCAGCTGCTCAAAGGAAGAAGTGGGCTGCTGGCAGCTTCCAACCTGTCGTGAGCACGGCATACCATGGGAACACAAAGCTAGAAGACTGGTTTCTGTATGTGCAGACCAGGCAGGATAAATAAAGGTTTTGGCAAGGCATAAAGCCTTCCTTCATACTGTAATTATCTGCTCTTTGTGTAAGCATACTATAGGTACTTAATATTTTGTAAACAGAGAGAACTGTAGGACCCTGTCCCAGAGAAAGCACAATCTGGAGGCTTTTCTGTGCATACACACAGCACGTAAAATTCATAGTAGTGTGTAAAACCTCATGTACTCAACTTGCTTGCTCTAGCACAAAATTTAAATAAAAAAAAATTCTAACATTAATGCAAAAAGTATCTCAAGCACAGTATCATACAGCTTATAGTATAGTCAAGGGTTTGTCCAAGCTTAAAAATGGCCAGAATCTCCGAGCTTCACTGCACACAGTACACTACCCCTTTGACATGCTGGGCAGGGCAGAAGTGCTCTGGAGTGACAGAAATGGCCAGAAGAACCAGTACTTGCATTGCTATGACCGAGCTTTTGGAAGTATCTACCAACTTTGCCGATTTTTGATTGCTCCACCTGAGAGCAATGACACACGGGTCTGGCTTTAAGAAAATCCAGGACTATCGAAGCTTCTCCAGTTGAACACATACACGTAGAGACTCTCAGTTCACTAGCTGCTTCTATAAACCTTCTATAATAAAGTCACAGAAACGGTAAATAAATACTCAGTCAATTTTTTCTGGAACAGAGGAAATGTGAAAGAGAAAACTAAAATAATAATTACCGTGTTACCCTGAATGTAGGACATACGACATCCTCACCAGCTTTGGCACAGTTTGCTTCAGAATGAAAAATATCCAACTAACACCCAATCAGTAGGATAGGAGGGGTGTAGAAAAACGATACGTGAAAGAACCTTTTATCAGCTTTACACACTGGGAATCACAGTAGCATAAGTAATTGATAATATTATTAGCACAGTATACATATCAGCTGTCGGGATATTATGAAGACTGAATCCAATCTCTGTTGAGGGAGTCAGGGTCAACATCATTAACTATAGATCCTGTCCTGGTTTACATATAGAGCCCTCAGGCCAAGTGTCTGCCAGATACATCTCTATAGATGTGCATAGCTATAGGACATACAGGGGGCTAATCACACACATCAGTAATAGACAACAAGCTTTTGTTTATCTGAAGGTTTACTGGAATTAACTGATTAGTGTCAACTTGACACAATAACTTTTGTCTACAATGTAGTAGATCATTTTGATGGTTTTATTGATGGACTGTTGACTAATGTAAATTGTAAGGGTAGCTGAATGAAGAAGGAAACATTTAAGTCAAACAGAAATTGAAAAAGCCACTAGCAAACATATCTTTAAAATGTCACATTCTGCAGCCTTACAGATGCTATAATACTGATAACAATTTTGGCAACAACAGTAAAGAGAAATTGAAATGGAAATAGACACGATCCATTCATAAATTTATCTCTTATGCAAATCCTCAGATGACACCATGTTGTTAAAACTAATCTAAGATAAATTTGACATATCTCTTTCTAAAAATAGAATCAGTGTAGTAAAAGAAAATAAAAAAATGAAATTAAAAACATTTATTTACCCACAGTTGCCCAATTTAGAACAAAAGTATGAAAAATATTTAAGAAAAACATCTGTTGGATTACAAGTTCTTCACACAGGTTCATTAGATTCATAGCATTACGTTTCTTTTCTTGTTAGATATAATTACTTTCTTCCATAGTTGATGTGGAACGCACTGTTAGCTTTTCTCTGTTGGATGTCAAATACCTTTTATGAACTAGCCTAGGCTTCCTCTTCTCATGGCTTCACAGCATGTTTGGGTGTTCATAATTTAAAACTACACAACTGTGTTACTCTTCTAACATAAATAACAGTCGACTTCTTTCTTAGCTATTAGATTATTTAGTGCAACTGTTGTTCAATCTTTGAAAGTAGGCTTGGGAAATACAGTAATTATGTTGTTGAATGCTTCAAATAATAGAAAGATACTATATGGTCTACTATATTTATATTCTGCTATAAATAACAGAAAACTAATTCACATTCTTTTATAACTTCAAAATCACCTTTCTTCCCTTTCCAGGCACAAGCTATTCTCCCCAGCAAGTCAAAACCGTTAGGCTAAGACAAGGGAGATACTGTGTGTCACAAAATGAAGTAATTAAATTTAGGCAGTATTATCAATGACGCCCAATTCCAACCGTTGAAGCTGCTGTTAGTAACCCCAGACTGTCCCTCTATCAAAAAGCTATTTATTCTTCATTAATGGCCATCCCTGGGTTGTAGGGATTCATTGTCATTGTAGCAACCTAGAGGAAGAACAGTTAGTACAACGGTATTATGGAAATAGCCATTTCATAGCTTATGGGCAAACAAGTATTGAGCCACAGCTTTCCAGCAGTTGTCAACAACGGTGAAATCTTATCTGTATTATCACCCTTGAGGATTCATTACATTTATTTGGATTATAGCAATGTCATAGAGAGGGAAATTGTCATCAGAGAAAAGAACTCCACTGTAGCGATTCCATCCATGCAATTCCTATAGAAGTCTATATGCAAGGGCTGCAATACTGGGGACAAAATGTGCTGTACTTGGGGACACAGATTGCCCAGTTTAGATCAGAAATACCCAAACCAACATGATTCTGCTTGGGCCATGGCCTCCTCTTGATCTGTCTCAAAACTAGTCCTGCCTCCCCAGCTGGAGCACATGTCTGAGCAAACATAACTTCCAGTACTGAGATTGCAAATTTTTTTCTTTCACAAGCCTTTAAATCTGAGGGTGTGCAAGAACTTAGTACACAGAAAGAAATGAAAGTCAATAGATGCTTAGATAGGTTATGTCATTCTTGAAGAAACACAAATTAAATTAAATTAAGGATACTAATTTTGTGTGATTGTTTTCAAAGGGGTATGTTGATGCAGAAAAAAGACTCCAGTAGCATCCGATTTAGCAGTGTTCTCCTCCATCCAAAAATGAACAGATTTGTTAAACTCTAGTATTTGGTCAGAGTTTAGTGCTACTTGACTATTCATCAGACATAAACATAGTCAAACCCATGTTTGTTTGAAACTGGTAATATGCATTGTAAGCCCAGATTTCTGATTATTTAGTAGAAAGAAATAGCTTAAAATGGTAGGGTTGATTTTAAAGCTAGGAGAAAATGTTTCAGTTCTGGAAAGCAAAAAGTTTCATGTGGTTAACTCTTAAACAGCTAGCCAAGTAATTTGACACATGAAAACAAAACAAGTAATTTTTACCCTGCCTGAAAAAGTAGGTTCAGAGGAAAGGTACATTGCCTTTCTTAAATATTTTCATTCATCTTAAACAGGATTTAAAATATCTAGCTGTTGATTTTCTGTGGCCCTTACATGCAGTTATTTGCTTTGGAAATATTCCATTACCATAAGACCAAGTCAGAAGCAGCTGATAAGGTGCAAACATGATTACAGTGTAATTTATTCTTGTGAAATGACTTTTATAGAAAAACAACTTTTTACGTGTAGCCATACACTTTCAAACATGATTCTCAATCGTGCATGCAAAGAAATAAAAAAAACCCATTTGGGGCCATATAATGGTCAGGTACAACAGTCAGGAGAATGGCAGGGATTTACTTTTCTTGATGCTGCCCAGAAGAGGTGAGTTTGGACTAAAAATCTCTTCTTGCAAGGCTTTGATTCCTCCCAGACAATCCCCAAAGAACTGGGAGAACGGAGATATTGCAAGTATAAGCAAGTATAAGCAAGCATCCTGAGAGATGCCAGAGATCTCTAGCAGATGCAGATGGTGCTCTATCAACGCAGGAATATGCCTTAAATGTGCAGCTGATACAGATATCACATGTATACACCTAAAATGCATGTCTTACAACATCTTCATCATGAACTTCAGCACAACATCCTTTTTCTACAGCAAATCTCTCAGCTTCTTCAGAATATACTGAGAGGAAGGAGCATCCAGGTTTTATGCTCTTATATGAAAAAGAATTTATTTTAAAAAAAATGCTGCCTCCTCAGACCAATTTTGAATGCTGAATGTCTTCACAACGTCTTTCATTGGTTTTCACCCCTTTAGCAACTTGTTCTTTGTTCCATCCTCCTTGTTGCCTCCTTGTTTCTTTCTCTGTGCATACATAATTTTCAGGAGGTATTTGAGCACGCAGCTCTCTCCTGTATACATTTCTCCTGCCTTCACTTTTTCTTCAAAATTACTTTTGCCATCTCTTTTCTTTCACTAGGAACAGAGTTCTTGACAGCTAAAATATGTGTGTTCTTACTGTTGAGTACCTTGATTCCGAACACCACTGAGGAGTCTTCTTGCACCTTCTTCTGTCATCCTGCTAGAGCACTGAAAAAGATGAGATACGTAATAATGGAAGATATTTCTTCTGATCTGTGACTGATCTCACTGTGTAGAAACAATACAAAGCAATTTTGTATCAAGTATAAACACACCTAGCGCTGAAGTTCAGCACACTAAATAATATGAAATATATAGGTAATATCTCATTCAAATATGAAAGTCTTATCTTGCTTGCAAAATATCCTGTAATCATTAAGATCCAAGGATAACTCTAAGTAAAAATACTTTAAAACACACTGCCCCATAAATCTGTATTGAATAGCAATCTTAAATTATGTAATAACAAGTAAAAAGGGAAGCACCAAAATTGCAAATAATTATGAATTTGAAAGACTGTTTATCATTATGCTTAAATGATTTTTTGGGTTGGCATAAACAGAGAAGTAATCATGAGAGATATGTTTTGTATCTCAGTGTAATATACAGGATGCATATTATATAAAATAAAAAGGAACAAGAAGGTTTTTCTCATTCCAGGATGATAACTACTTTATCTTGCCAAAACTTCTCATTGGGCCAAATACGAAGACTTTCATTCAGTAATTAACAAGGTTTTCTTCACGAAAATTCCTCTTGGCCTCATCATTTTCTCTACAATTTTCACAAATCACAGCTGCCCAATGGCAAAATTTATTGGTCATGATATTAGATATATATTTCATGCCTTTGTAGGTATGTGGAGGAGTGTGCATATAATGTAATGATGTGCAAAACGTAGAATACACTTCATTTAAAATAGAAGATGAAAATGCTTTTTCAATCACTGCTAATTTGCATTTCGTATTCCCAAACCATCATAATACTGTTATAAGGTATTGATCCAAGCATGATCATTTGATTTCACATCAATACTAATATGACTTTTCTGTGATCTGTTGACATGTGAGATTTTCTGAGTGAAATACATACATACCAATATCCAACTATTTTGTTGAGTAAAAGGGGATTCATTGGTTCTGTGGGAAAAATTGTTGCTAAAAATGCAGATCATAATGTTCAAAACTTGAATTATATTTTAGTGGTAGACTTAGATTCATATTCTTACTGCTTTCCCAGATCTCTTTGATATAGTGTCATCTTTCTGATACCATTTGTTGGCTGGAGCCATATTCAGTATCCTAAGCACAAAGTATGGGTAGCGAGAGCATTTATGGCATTTAGGAGCAAGAGCTCCTTCAAATCTCATTCCCATCCTCAGCATGGTTATTCAGGACCTGATATTGAATGACAGTCTTTCACTGAGCCTTTCTGAATTATGTAAACAGTACAATTTATTATGAAACAGTTTTCGCTTTGATGGCTTTTGCATAGAGATTCCAAGATCATGTGGGTCCCACACACCCGTTTCTTCACTCCCACTAGGTAGACACACAGGATGGCACTCTAATAACTTTCAATCTTCTCAATATTTATGAGGTAATCTTTCCTACTAAATCCCCATTTTCAATATTATCCAAGAGTTTCAGCTGACACTCTTTTGTTGACTTTTCCTGGTGGTTACCAACTGCTCTGGGATAATCATAAAAACATGGAATCATAAAATGATTTGGGTTGGAAGGTGACCTTGAAGAATATCCACCTTTTCTGCAGATATCCAGGCAGACATCCCCTTTTCCACCTGTACACATACAGATACCCACAGAGCCAACATTTCTGCTAAAGACAACAGCAATATCTCCATTGATCTACTTGAGCAAACTTGGATCTTTACTGGCATGGAACACCTGAAAGGGAGAATGCAGCATGTCTGGGAAGAGTGTTATGTGCTGATGATATTCAATCACTTTACCATCACAGGAATCACATGACTTTCTACAGGGCCTGAGCAAAACTAGCTGAAAGTGGATTTATCCCAGATTCATCCCAAAATGAGCCATCACATTTCCCTCATAGAAGCCAATTAACCCAAGGTGAGATGTGCTTTTTTCACATCATCTGCCAAGACCTGAAAATGGTTTACAATCTCAAAATCCAGCTAGAGACATCACTGCTTCTGGATTGCAGTGTTACTGATGGGGATTTATATTTATACTGATGGAATTATGTATGACAAAGCTGTGACCATTCTTTCCCACATGAAGTTATAGCTCATGTTGAAGACTACCAAGAAGCTGCAGTAAGGGCCCACTCCCTGCATGGGACAGGTCAAAAAGGTCACAACATTCACCTTCAATTCCAGGCACCTTTTTCCTGATTGCTTTCAGAGGGATTCCACATTGCAGGAAAATAAACCCTCAAGAAATACAGGCTCATCTGTCTTCAAAATTTCCTGCCATCCCCAGTAGCCTTCTAAACCAAACCTGCATAAGAGCAGCATTTCTGGCCACTCTCTCTTCCCTTCTCTTCTTAGTAACTAGCTGGACATTTTATTGGGGCTCAGAGTCTACACAACAGGGCACAAACTCTAGTAACTGATCCACAGTAATTTAAATTACATTTTGAGTTTGTTAGAGCCCTATCATCTCCCTTTTTTTCTCTGAATAGACTGTGTATAAACACAATGTGTATTAGTGTATGTCCTACTACCCTCTTACTTTCACACATCACTTTCGTGACTTTTGAAGATATCAGCATATTTCAGTATACAATTATAGGATCTGAAAACTCAATTAATCTGCTATTTACCTGAATATTAACTAGAACAACGTCTCTAAGTGCACTAGAAAAAAAAAAAGTCTTCTTACAGATTGTAAATAAACTTTTAAGAACTGACCCAGTGCCAATCCTTTCAACACCTGTCTGGATATAGGCAATTATTTTAGTTAATGGCATATCACAAGGTCCCAGAGTACACACATAAACCCACACTTTCCAAGAGACATTCAAGCAGGGATTACATAAAAGGGTTTAGTAAAAACTGCAGTCTTGTTCTCATCTGGAACTACTGCCCTTTCATTTAATCTATGAATGTAAACATATAATTTATCCTTACTTTAAGACCCCTTCTCATCAAGCATAATCAGCTTAAGGCAGATATGTGGTCAGGATAAAACAGAGATGAGTTTACATCTTACATCTGCTTTTCATGTAAGTTCAGCTCTGCTTCTGGTTTTCCCCAACAAATGGAAACTTATGTATTTCTGTCCCTCTTCAGCTAGTGCTTGCAACTCTTCTTAAATCCTAATAAGGAAAGTCTGTCTTTGACCACTGAAGTCTGAATGTCCCACCAACAGTCTTCTCGCACACCCTTACAAAATGTGGACCTTATATAACTTGAGTTTCAATGATGGAGTCTGTGAACTCATTTTTACTGCAATAAAAATAAAAACCTCTTGATTAGCAAGAAGGCATTGGTGCACCTTCCAGGTTAGAAATTAGGGCTAACTACTAGCAATTTGATTGATTGATTGATTGAAATATTTTTTGCTTGGAGGCTAGAAATAACCTGTTGCCTGGATTTTGTTACTTTTGTATAGGAACCTGGGATCATTGATCAGGACACATTTGCAAAGTCAAGTCCTACTTAGAAAAAAATAATCAAAACAAACACAAAACCAAACCAACCAAACAAACAATAGCAGAGCAAATACAATCAAAAAGCTACAAAATGATGTAACCAGGGCTGGATCCACAGTGGTGACACCCCAGTTAAGAGCAATGATCTAGCTGTGGCCCCAGTAACAGCAGCTGATTGGTACCCAGGGACTGTTAGTGGGAATGGAGCTCCGACTTTTAACCTGAGAAAACTCTCCATATTTGAATCATGAAGGAAAATGTCCCAG
The DNA here is from genome assembly GCA_013390025.1 of Pitta sordida. Classification (NCBI taxonomy): domain Eukaryota; kingdom Metazoa; phylum Chordata; class Aves; order Passeriformes; family Pittidae; genus Pitta; species Pitta sordida. The sequence goes on from WEKX01023587.1 coordinate 82,200, forward strand.
ACTATTTCTTACTCATCATTTAAGTCTAATTACAATTAGTCTCTAAGGCATGCAGAACTGCTCTGACCTGCTGCTCCTGACAGCCCAATAGGGCATGTTTCAGTTACATGTGGGAGCCGCTGTGTTCTTCAGACACAGATCTTTGATTAAACAGCTTAACACTATTTCCTTCTGCTAACCCATTCCCTTCTGCAGGAGCTGGTACTACCTTGCCTGAAGGCACAATACATCCCTACAGGCAGGAATTCAGGATTGTCTAACCCTGCCTCCCTGTCACTGGCCACTTATTCTGAGAAAAGAGGCCTTTTAAACTTTCCTATGACCTCTTGACTTAGAAATCGTTATCCTTCACTGTGGGAAGAACATACCTTTCCATCTTTCTTACTGTCTCATTCAACCTCACAGGATTCATTGACACAAACAGGCATAGAAACATAAAATTGCTGTAATTGGGTCAGGCCATAGGTCTGAGAGTGGCCAGTGGTGATTGCTTAGAGAAAGAACAGAAGAAGCAGGGCACAAACAGAAGAACCCTTCCCTTGACAAATCTCCTCTTCTATGAGCAGTTTCAAGGCCATCAGAGAGCTGGAGTTTGTATCCAGACCATCACCTTACGGTGCAAATACTAAAATCCCAGGAAACAGCAAATACAAAACTCTTGATCTTTTTGAATTCATTAATATGTTTTTCATTAAACAACACAAATGTATATCTGCAACTGTATATGAAACAGATCCTTATGTGTGAGTCATCAATGCATTTTGCTGTGCTTCTGTACTTGCTAGGAGACAGATGGAGTGGTCCTTTTTTTGTTTCCATAACAAGTACATAAAGTACATTTTTTTCTATCAACAGGATTTCCTTAATTATCTTTTAAGCTATTTTCACTGCACTCTCTCTCTCTCATCCTACTCTGCACTTAATGAGAGGCCTCTCAATTTACGTGATCCAATAATTTCATTCCTCAGCCCCATTACTGACAAAAGTGTAACATACTCCATAGTTTTCAAACTAGGTTAAAGATCAGCTTGCATAGGCAAGCTGCAGGTCTTCAGGCTATTCAGCTCTAAGAACCTTTTCTGCATTCTGCTGAAACCATAGTCCAGTCTTTAAAAGGCTCAGTAGGCCTTGACCAACCTCATGAAGTTTAGAGGCAAGGCCTGATAAGAGGCATTACTAAATCTATACAGTGCACTGCACACTATGCTCTGTAACTTTCTATTTTTGCAATACAGCATATTTTTTCTACCATTTGAAATACAATTCAGTCTTACTATTTCTCCTGTGTGCGTCTCTGCAAAGGCATCAAGTATCCCTAGATATAATAGCGCTAGAACTTAAAAGAAAAAGGCATGGTATACAATGATATTCAGTATCAATATTAATATAACTGTGAAAAGCATTGCTTGCAGATTATTATTTGAAATGTGGAGGGTGCTTTTCTTCTTGTTAAGTAGTGCAGCTTGGTGCAGGTAATGTCTCTGCTGAATGCATTTCTGCTTTGCCAAATATGCCCACAATTAAACTTGTGGTTGTGTTTTGGCTTTGTTGGATTGTTTGGTTTTTAATTAATGGAAACAAAATTTGACATTTCATAACGCAACCAACAGCCAGGCCTCCTGCCTCCTTACTTTTGAATATATGAACTTCCCAATATTTATTTCACTAGTAAGCAAAGAAAAGAAGTGTCCAGATCTGAGTATCTCTGCCTAGTCAGTGTCAGTCAGGAGCTGCAGGAGGGCATCTCTGCTGAAGACTGTCTCCACACCACTCTGCTGCCTGCTGTCCTTCACTCATAATGATGGAAAGCTTTGACCTGGCCACATCTCTGCTTCTGGAGGGAAAAGCAAAGCTTTCTCTTAGGGCTATTTCAGCTCCCAGGACCCTTGTGCTACCCTGGCTGTCCTAGCAGCTGCCCAACGAGTATTTCTGCCTTTCACATTTTCTTCCTCTGCTTACACAGTCTCCAGCTAGTATTTCCCTTTTCTTTCTTTTTTTTTTCCCCCTAATCGCAGAAAGGCCTCCCCGCCTAATCTAATTCCCCCTCTTTTGTCACAAGCAGATGTCACTTTTACATCTGTGCGTCTGCTCAATCGCCTCGTCTCCTCCATCCCAGCAGATGTTGCCACCGCCTCGACTGCCGCGACTGGGAAACTCAAAGCGCAGATCCCTCTGCTGGCCGCCGCCCGAACGCCACGGCCGGGAGAGGAACGGAGCAATAAAAAAGGGATGATTATTATTACTACTACTACTACTACTATTATTATTCTTTCTTCATCACCATCATCGTTACTATTGCAAATTCCCCATCTCAATTAGGCAGCAGGAGATCAGCCAAGAGCTCATCCGATCTCCCAGCATCCTGGGCTAGCGCGGAGAGGGGCGGGGAGGGAAGGCTCCGAGCAGGCAGTGCCGGTGCTGCTCGTTCCCGCGCAGAGCCGGGAGCGGGGCAGGAGGGAAGACAAAAAGTGGGAATTATTTTTTTTTCGCCCGGGAGTGGCAGGTAGCCATGACGGAACGGGAGCAGGAACGTGTCCCCGCGCCCTCACGCTGTGACCGGGGGACAGTCAACACGTGTCACTGGCCCATCCGGTCCTGTCACTCGCCACAGCTCCGCACCGCTGAGGCTGCGGAGGCGGCGAAGAACCGGGGCCCGCGGCCGCGCTGAACTGCGCGCCCTATCCTGCGGAGGCCTGCACCCCAGGGGACCGATCTGGGATGCTCTGACAGCTCCCTCTGAACAAAGCAGTACCAAAGAAACCCTCGCTCGTATTTAACATTTTGCTCCGGCGGATGGGGGCGTCGCGGCGCGGTGGGAGCGGGGCCCGGGAGGCGCTTTCCCATGGCCGGTGGCGGCCGCACAAAGGCGCGCTGTTCGCTGTTTTGTTCCGCTGCCTCCGAGCATTCCTCCCTCAGCCTGAGGGGAGCGAACCGGGCCCCTCTCAGTGTCGAAGGAGAGGAAAGAAAAGTGCCTTTTACATACTCGGAGTGTTTTTCTCCGTCATCCGACCCTGCCGTGCATCCCGGGCATCCCGCGCACCCCGCGCATCTCCCGCACCATGCGCTGCCCGGCTGTGCCGGAGTTTGTGGCCCAGACAAAAGGGCTCTTCTGGAAGGGGAAAAAAAAAAAAAAAAAAGAGGGGGGTGAAGCAAATGGAAGGCTCTAATTCTATTTGTGTCGCCTGGAAATCAGAAGGGGTTTTTCCACACTTCGCCTTGATTTGATTATTCCTTGGAGATGGTTTCTCTGCCCCCAGCCAGACGCGTGGGGGAAGGCTGCTGAGGCAGTTGGCCTGTGGTGGGAATAATCAAATTACCCATTTGCTACAACTTTTTCGGCTGAGCCGCTCGCGTGTAGAAAGAACAACTGGAGCCCAAACCCCTCAGAAGGGGAGCGGGCGAAACCCTGGCAGAGAGAGGAGGAAGGAGCGGCGGTCGAGGCTGCGGCAAACCATCCCCCAGGGCAGTGCGGAGCCGGCCCCGACGGGGACAGCGGGACGCGCAGAGTGGGAAGCCCGGGGACAGGTGTGGGGTTGGGCACCGCCGCTGCCGGGCGCGGGAGACAGCGCGATGCTGCTGCGGGGAAAGAAATGCGGCACAAATTGTGTCCCCGTCCCTCCCCCACGAGGAAACGCACTCGGATTTTTTTTTTCTTCATGCCCTGTGTCGTTTGAGGGGTAGAGGCACCTCCCTGCCCCAAACGGGTATTCATATTCATGAGAGCGCGGGTAAATAAAGACAAATCCCCGCTGTAGTAACACTTAGATTCGCATCATTCTTTGGTGCCCTTTAGATTTGGGGGACGGAAGACAGATGTTTGCAGCGCTTTTCTCCTCTTGTCTGCTGACCATAAAGGGAGAACGATTTAGAGTTCGCAATTTGTTTCCACCCTCGCACTAAAACCGTGTTCACATTTATTTTCATTTTGCCGGTGGACAAAAAGTGACCACGGGCCACCAAAGGCTGTTCTTTATCAAATACACATTGTACAACATGCAACCGCAGTAAAACTATCAGACCTTGCCATAAAACTATCAACCGGATCCTCAGCGGTTCAAGAATCTTCCGCTTTGTTTTATTACCCACCGGTAACTCACAGTGACATGCACTCCCCTCCTTCCAAATAAAACCTCAGTCATTGGTGTAATGAAGTACCTCTTCCGTGCGTTTTTAATGTATAATAAACCAGCGTGAAGCACAGGAGCCCGTAGATTCCCCGTGTTCATCCGCTGGCTTTGAATTAAACTACTTAGCCTGGAAAACACTGTGCGAGCTTAAATGCCTCTGTAAAGGCTTCATGAGTTTGTTACTTTAATTGCCGGCTTGTTATAGAGCACATAAAGAGGGTAATGAATGCAATAAAACTAATTATCTACACACTGAAATCAAAGAAAATATCCACTGTTTGCTTACACGACTCAGCGTTTTCTACGCTGTGCACCCAGAGGAGAGATTTAATGAAATACGACTAACGAAATGAAAATTACATAATCGGCAAGAAAACTCCACGAAGAGCCCTGACGCTCCCCTGCCCCTCTTCGCGGGCGCGTTGGCAGCGCGGAGCCTGCGCGGGTGCGGAGTAGCCCGCGGCAAGAAGGGGTCGTCGCTCCCGAGGCCGGTGGAGAAAAACGCCGGCCTCAAGCGCGTTCCTTCTTCCCAGCTCCGGAAATTTTGCGTGTGTCACGTCGTGCTTGAAAACAGGTTTCCCGAAGCCCCCAGTCCCGACCGCATATTTTAAGGATGATTTGGGTTTGCGTCTTCTCTCCCCCCTCACGTCTTGCCCTCCCGCAGAAAGAAAAAGTAGGTGCAAAACTGAATACACTTCGTGGCACACACATCCCCCATGTACCCTTCTCGGATCGCCTTTTCCATTCCAATATAAACGATAATAACGATCAATAACAATAACGACAATTTAATCCAATCCTTATGTGTGGGCAAACAAATAAAACCCGGGGCACTGCACCCAACGAAAGCATCTGTTTAGCATCCAGATGTTTTGCATTCGAGGGCTTTATTCGCTGCCTTGTGCCGAAAAAAATCCCAGCACCTAGAGTGTCAGTCCAGAGACCCTAGGAGAGAACACAAACAACGAAACACGGCTCTCTAGCCTTCGAGGAGAAATGCGATTTATAAGTTGCTGGTATTTTCCCCCTGAACCAGGTGTATATTAAAGAAACACTCTCCTTCTTCCCAGTAAAAAACCAAACCAAAACAAAAAAGGTAACCCACTGGCCCACTTACTCTATTTTACAGTGTGCTTGAGTCGGATAATGTCCCAGTCCTTTATAGCATTTCATGCACTTCGGGGGGTAGACTTGTTGTTAAATTGAGCGTGTAACGCTCTTACAAAACAGGTTTCTCGATGACATCAAGGTTTCTCTCCCTAACCAAGTGCGCGCACACAATAATAATAATAATAAAAAAAAAAAAAAAAAAGAAAGATCAGAGCGGGGTTGGGGGGCGGTGGGAAACCACGCTATCTCAATTTATGCCTAAGGTATATGATCAGTTAAAAAGGCTTAAAAGCGGGGGCAAATTGGATCAGGGAGAATCGTCACCCAACTTTCATTATTTCCAAGTAGTGTGATTGAATTAAAGGGCAGGGAGCTGGTTAGAAGGGAGGATCGAGGGGCTCGGTGCGTAATGGTGTGGTATTAAATTCTAATTAGAGATGCAGGAATCAGCGATAGGGAGGTTGGACAGCTCGGTCCCCCAGTGCCAGCCCAATAGACTGATGAGTTATTGTCATGTAAAAAGCGCCAGCAATAAGACCAACCGCTTTGCTATTGTCCAAGTGGAAAGAGCCAAGTTTATTATGAGGACTATATGCTCTAGAGACCTCAGGCAAGGCATCTCATAGGAGGCTTTTTCATAAAACTAGGCTCTGCTGGTAGTAAGGAGGCCACTCTCGAAGCAGGCGTTGAGCTGTGCACATCTCCCCACCACAGGCACCTTCTCCATATATCCAGCTTTTATTTCATTTTTTCCACTTGGCTGAGCCATCCAGAGCCTTTTCAATGTATAAAATGGAATATTCTTACCTCAATTCCTCTGCCTACGAGTCCTGTATGGCTGGGATGGACACTTCGAGCCTGGCTTCAGCTTATGCTGACTTCAGTTCCTGCAGCCAAGCCAGTGGCTTTCAATATAACCCTATAAGGACCACTTTTGGGGCCACCTCTGGCTGCCCATCCCTCACTCCAGGATCCTGCAGTCTCGGCTCTCTTAGGGACCACCAGAGCAGTCCATACGCAGCAGGTAAGGACCTCCAGCTTTCTTAGTCCCGGCAGCCGCCTCGCTGCTGGTATATAGGAAGCCTTGATTGCATTTGAAAATGGAAATGTGTTTAGTATTTACCAAACGAAATTTGCTTACACAAATGAAAGAATTTATCACGTTAGAAGCGATTGCAGGGAGGGGTAATTCACTTACAGGGTTACACTATCCTAGTCACACCCGAACCGCCAACAAAATTATCTTAAGCTGCCAAAATGATAGGCATAATTTATTTACTTTGCGATGAGACGTAAAGCTTAGAAAATAATTAAATAACCAAAGAGTAAAGCTCATTACCGACACTGTCTTAAAAAAAGGAAACCCAACCCAACAACAACAGCAGCAGCGCAAATCTATTTTTTGCTGTCATTATTTTTACAGCACTTTTTTACCGAAACCTCTATGAACAGCATCAGCTGGTAAGACTAGAGAAATCCAAATAAATATAGAAGTAGTTCGGTAATATCATTACTGAGTGACAGCTAGCAAGCAGCCTGATGTTTCCTTTGATGCTTTCTGGCACTTTCAATCATTTTTCCTTTCTCCTATTGAATCTTTGGCTTTGAGCAGGACCAGCCCGTGCTTTGCGGCTGAGTTTCGGCATTTTAATAAACCCACATTTAACACATTCTCGCATTCAGCCTTTAGCATACATATTTGGTGTTAAACTTCGCTCTCTCTCTTAATATTTAACCCCCTCCTCGTTTTCTCTCTGCAATGACCGCTGGACTTCTCCGGTTATTCAGGCGCATTAGGATCCCTCACAAGGATGCGGCAGTTTTTTAAAGCACCGTTCCTATTTCCGGACAAATATCTTTGGGAAAACAACCAGTAATTCACAGACTTTTTATTTCCTTCCACCTCTTCTTTCCTCTTTTCCTTCTTCAGTTCCTTACAAACTCTTCACCGACCACGGGGGTTTAAACGAGAAGAGGAAACAGAGGAGGATCAGAACCACGTTCACCAGCGCCCAGCTCAAGGAACTGGAGAGAGTGTTTGCAGAGACTCATTACCCTGACATATACACCCGGGAGGAGCTGGCACTCAAGATAGACCTCACCGAGGCGAGAGTGCAGGTATGTGCGGTGCGCAGGTGACGGGGAAGGGGGCGGCGGTGGCGGAGGGAGAGCGCAGAGGGACGCGCCGCTGCGGCGAGCGCCCACCGTGGGACATCGGCAGGGGCCGGGGCGGGGGTCGCTTG
>WEKX01023587.1:91613-155364 GCA_013390025.1 Pitta sordida
AAAAGAAAAAAAACCCCGTCTGCTTGTGGGTTTGGCAGGGAAGCAAACTTGGCAAGGGTGTTGTTATCTGCAACGTGCAACATCTGCATGACTGGGGATCCTGGGAGAACACCATGAAAATGTGGCAAATGAGGTAAGTGCAGTTTCGTTAATAAAATTATCAGGTTTAAAACACTGCAATAAAATATCCTGTGTATTTTCAGGAGGAAAAAATCTGAATGCATTTCTTGAGTGTATGTTTTGTTATAACATGGGTAGATTTTGTCATTTTACTTTTTCTTCGAAAAGTCATTCTACGACCGAAGAATATATTTGTTCAAAGCAAATAGACTGTCTCTAGGAATTTCCCATCTGTAGACCATGGCTGAAGTGACCTCTGAGCTTCCAGAGAAGGTGAGACAAGTATTATCAGTAAAGCAAGCAACCAACCAAAGGTGATCTAAACGTTTCTTTCCTGTTCAGGACTTGCTATGAAGATGATCAGCTTCCATTTATTGGCATGCAGTTGTGATTTCAAAACATTAAAAATGGCAACATGCTACTTCTTTGAGTATTTTTCTGCCAAGTTCACTATTTTGTCTGCTAAGGCTTGACTTTATTTCTAATACAAAGGTTTCAGTTTCCACGAGTGGTTATAGCTGGATGTCTGCTAGGCCTTTTCTCTCTTTTCATTTTACTACACTGTAAACTGATTTGCATTTTGATATATTTTCTTCCTGATAACGTAAATAGGCTGTGTCCTTTACAGCTCCCACACTCCCTATGGCTCAAACTGATAAAATTTTTCTAGAGCTATAACCACTCTCCTGTTTGTGAAGATACCTTGCAGAAGGGATACCAGGGTAGTACCAAGCAATGCTGTGTCCCTCTCAGCAATGGTTCATACTGAGCTAAGATCACCTCTCTACTTCTGATCAAAATTTTCCACTCAGGTATCTCAACTAATCATTAGTACTTTTTGGAGCCTTCTGCTTTGTCACGGACTCATAAATCCTTTCCCAAGCCACTGCTTTCCATGTTCTGGTCACTCCCAAACAAAGGGAATCATAGCAGGCCTGAGATGCATGGCACACACCATTTGTGATGACCAGTATGCCTGAGGCATTCCAGTCGGAATGGTTAATTCCTCAGACTTCACTATTACTCAGTCGGGAAGAAATGGATGGTTTGAAAATACATAAAGTTTATTTCTGCCTCCCTGCAAAGGTGGGAGCTTGAAAAGGAGTATTAGTTAAATAGATAATGGCTGCAGAGCTTTTCAATCACTGAAGCTAGAGGAGGTTCATGGGTACTCAGAAGGGACTCAATAATGAAGAGGATGACAAAAAGCTGCTTATCAGTGGTACCAGTGAAAGTTGAATGGGCAAACTGATCCATAACACCAAGAGATGCTTTGAGGCTCTCAAGTGAGGAGGTCTGGGCAAGAAGTTAAATGATACTGCAGTAAAGAAATGAGGGTTTGTTATTTTTGGTGGGTTTATTACCTCACATTGTTCAAATAATACATAGTCCGTTTTACGATGCAACTCAAATTCAGTATGAACACATAGTGTGTTCTGAAGAGTTCAGAAGTAAATTCACATTGTGTTTTTGAAGAAATTTGAGTGTTTCGTTATCTGCTCTTTTAAACACCAAGATTCAGAATTCAGGTCTAATGTTGAATTTGGCTCTTGCACACACTTTCACTTCCTTCTCTCCAATCCACGAACAGAAAGAATAATTCCTGACTGCAGTATGAATCTCTTGGATAGATGCATGACAATGCAAACATTAATTTTGCTACTAAAGAATATGAGGCCAGTGTACAGGGAAACTTACAATTAATGAGAACAATCCCTTTTACTTATAACTCAACATATCTAAATTGTTTAATATTTATGTATTTGCACTTACTTAGTAGAGTTATCAAGCTATTATAAACCCATGGGAAAAGGAGATGTCATGAAAAGTGCCTGTGGTCCATTAGAATATATTTTAATACCCTCTTTCCTTCCACATTTTTTGACACTCTTGAAGTGTACCTAGCAGGAGTCCCTTGAATGAGCCTGACTCCAGTCAAGGATGAAAACTTACTGCTGTTGTCTGAAGTGGGAACTCTTTCTGAAGTCAAAATCTAGGGTTTCTTTACATGGGAAGGATCCCAAATGTACAGAGGTGGAACAGGACATGAAGCTCACTAGTAATTCTTAGATACCTACTAAACCAGGACCTGTCTGCAACTCTTGCTGCATATTTAGCATGAATCATTAAGAGTCAAACATTTATCTATGAATTTCCCTCATGACCCATAAAGCAGATCAGAGCTATTAAGGCCATATAAGAAAGGGAGATGAATCCTACTGTTTCTGCCATCAGTTTCATTTGATCTTTTACAAGATATCACCTCGTGACTGTGATGTAATAAACTGGTGGCATTATCCCAGCTGCTACTAAAATCTGGGAGCACCTTAGAAAAACAGCTTTGTGCCTTGTACTCATGCAAGAGCTCATCAAGGAGGCCAAGGAATTATTTGAGAGGAAACCCGTCTTCTTGATTTGTGGGGAATTCAGCCAGAAACAGCTCAAGAAACTTTGGCTGTGAAAATAAAGCTCATGCTTTTGTATTTTATGTTGGAAATATCTTTTGTAGAGAGGAAATAATCTTTGGGGCTGATCTTTGTCATGACTATCATATCAACAGGAAATTAAAATATATGCACTTGAAAAGAAGTATTATTTTATACTAGTATGGCAGGTTAATGCCATACTTCTTCCCATTTCTTCCTGCAAGAGAGGTAGTAAGCAAATGCCAATTGCATCGCTTGCTGCTTCTAAGTGTTTAAATTACATATAGAGTCTATCAACAACATTAGATAAAGGTTCAGTGCAGTCTTGGGAAGTGCAAGTGAGAGAAACTGCATTTCCAGCAGTCTGAAATCTAGTAGCAGCCTTAAGACCTATATCAACAGGCTGAACATATGGATGTGGTCTTCAGGAGCATTTACTTCAGTATTGTTTCACAACAAGATGTTTATAGAAACAGAATCAATGTATTAATTTCCCACAAGACAAAATCTGTCCAAGGAACAATGCACACATTTTATGAATTTCTGTGGTTATTTGGCAAAGGAAAATAAGTGATTGGAGTGGCTAAGAGAATTGGTTATCTGGCATGGACTTGCTATTTAGGAAAACTTGAGTTAGTTCTTTCAGGGGCATACATCACACAGAATGCCCAGATGGTGCTGTGAATACTCAATGCCTCTGAAAGTCGATTTTTGAAACCTCCTAGGAGAGTGCTTGTAGAAGTCCTTGCACAAAGATGTAGCCACGAACCCCTGTGCTTTCAGGTCTGTAAAATACCCACCTATGCTTCAAAAATTAAAGGGAGGAAGCTTATCCACCTGAAGTCATGCCAGAAACCAGGGCACAGATGCAGCCACAGCAGCTGTCAACACTTTCCCAGCACACTCCTTTCCCTGATGACAAGGGAGTTGAGTCACCTGCAGCCAGCTGTGGCAGCCAGCAGATAGTTACCTTTTGGGGCTAATTTCCAAGCAGAGCCAGGAATAACCTCTCCTCTCCAACCTCCTCTTTGGGGGTAACCATGAATAGGCTCGATAGGATTCAGAGTTGGCCTGCCTTCCTTCTGTGATGCTCTGTGCAGCTTTTCACGACTGTGGAGTTGTAGGACTCTCATCCTGAGAACAAAGAAGAAAATTCAGTTTCAGTGAGTTCTCATGTGCTTTGGCTCAGCTTTGCAGACAGTATAAGGGAGCAGGAGGTGGGAAAGTAGAGTTGCTACAAAGTGGAAACTTAGAGGTTTGTCATCACTGTGTTAGTGGAGTTTAATGCAAGGTACAGTTATGCAGATATATATTCCACAGGCTGTCACAAGCTGCAAGTTATTCTTACTTTATTTTTTTTTTAAACTTAAAGACTCTAACATCACAGTTGGGAATCATCTCTAAGCAATGCTGTCAGGAGAATTCAAAAACTCCTGGCCCTGCATTGATTTCACAATATCAAACCGTTTCTTGAAACAGCTACCCAAATATTCTTCACAGGTTATTCCGAGTTGGAAGGGACCCACAAGGATCATCTAGTCCAACTCCCAAGCGAGTGCCCCCCCAGGGATCGAACCCACAACACTGCAGCCATGGGCACCACGCTCCATCCATCTGAGCCTCCCATTGTCTAGACCATGTCATGCTCTTGCTTTATTATCTTTAAAAAGGTTACCAAAAGGGATGAGCTCTGAAAATTAAGAGTTCAGGAATCTCCATAGGAAATACTGCAAACAAAATGCCACCACAACTAGGATGCAAACATTTGAGGAACCTCCTCTCACTGTAATTCCAAAGTTATAAACTTCTTTTAAAAATAGTGTGTCTCCTCATTTTTGATAACAGGTCTCCTTACATCTGGAATAAGAAGAGGTAGTTAAAACTCTATTTGCTGCTACTGCATGCACTTATAACGCATTACGTGACAGTCTATTTTAGAATGGTGATGCTTTAAACACAGAGATCTAATTATCACTAGAACTATCTCTGTGGAGACAAAAAGTTAGATAAACATGGTGTGGGTGGTTTTGTCCTGCTGCAGGAAAAGAGGATGCTCTAGATGGATATTTAAGCCCTTCACTCCCATCATATCCAATTCCCACTGAGAATGTAGCACTCCTGAAGGATTTCAGGGCTCATCACTGACTATAAGATCTAGTGGCATTCATAGAAAGGACGCAAGTGGGTTCAAGGCACATATATACAGTAATTCAAGAGAGGTAGGGAATTATTTTTATTAATAATTTGTATTATACACTTCTACTGTGTAATATTAAGTATGAATACTAAAACACAAAACTTGAGAAGTTAGATTAGGCATTTTAGGTTTTATCCATTTAATCTCACCTTTCAGTGACTGCATTGCTCAACCTCTGTCCTAATGCTGGTTAGGAGAAAAAAAATAAGTGGTATAGCTACTAACAGTGTGATCATTTGATTCCTGACTTAGCAAGTTTAAAAACAGTAAAAGGAGATAATTCCAGTTCCTAGATAATCAAACTGAGAATCAGTGCCACAAGGTTAGGTTGATGTCAAAATTTTAACTGAATTCTGAAAAGCCCAAGCCTTTAAATAAGAATATGCTGCCAGTACAGCTGCTGTTAATAAAATATTCTGAAAGATTTCAGACATATACCCACCTTTTTCAGGGTGTAAGCCAATCTCCACTTATTGAAGATGAGATATTTAACAAAAAATGTCCACCAACAAATTTCTTGCATGTTCTTCTAAATCACCTGCTGTTCTTCAGTTCCAGAAATCGGTTTACAAACTGGAGAACACAAGTTTTAGGCTGTACATCACTCTCTATTTCAATATTCGAATAGCAAATTAAAGTGTGCTCTCCCAGATTTCCCTCACTTACACGTCTTCATTGTCTGTTTTGTTTGGTGCTGGTCCCTGTTATACTCACAGGGTGAACTTCAATCCTGGCTGAAGTACATTCCACAGCTGAATTAAAATACATCTTCAAAAGTGATTAATTTTTCCTATTATTGCTGATTACTTTCATTGATCAATACTACCACTGGTGCATACCACCAATACATTTAAATGTCTATGGGAATTAATTAACCTCAGTTATTTCCTTTCAAAGATCATGACATTTTGTTGTTGAGATTTTAAGGTATATAAACACAAACTTATGGCTGTATTTTTCTTTTAATTTTCCAAAATAATTTGAATAAACCCCCTTAAATATAAAATGCTTTTAAAGTATTTTACTTTTAAAGAATTTTTACAAAATATGTAAAAGTAATAAAAATGAAAATATTTAATCCCTTAAAAATAGGTATATTAAAACCTGTGTAATTTCCCAGATAGATGTGAATTCTAAACAAAAAGGGGTTTCTCTAAACAATGAAAAATATTAATGATACAAGAGAAGATTCAATTATATAACTGTGCATTGCAATTTTCTATGATTTATAAAAGGCAAAATTCAGATATGCTACACAATAAATTATCATTACAGCACGACTACACTTTGGCCTAATATAATCCCATTATTTAGAAATGGAAAAAGAAACCCTATTAGATTATAGAGTTAATTCCCTGCCAGTGCTGAGGTCACTGCTCTTTCACTCTCAGGCTTGTCTGCATGAAAACTGTTGGTACAGCTGGAGAGTCTCCTTGAGCAGGCAGAGATACTAAAAGGCAAGAGGAGACCTGTGTTGATGCTGGCACTCACATAAATGAATTAAAATAGCTGTTGTGGGTAAATCGTCTTAATATATAATTTCAAAGAAGAAAAATCTGTTCAGGTGTGAAGGCAAATACTCCAAAATGGCAATACACACCAGTATTGCCAGTATACAAGGATTAAAGACCAACTGAATCAAAGCTACAATGGTGTTCTGAAATGAAAGTACTCCTAGCACAGCATGAAGAGCCTTGTGACGTACCTGAACTCATGAGATTTTTCTGGACCTACAGCTATTGAGAAGTTTCAGCCAATACTGGCTTCAATGGGATCTACTTATCATATTGCTTTTAAGAATAAAACTATATATTGTGAGTCAGTTTTATCATGAGGCTGAAATGTAGTGGGAAGAGAAAAGCTCTCTTACAGATACTGAGTTGGGGTAGCAGGGAAGAGAGATGGATATGACAGATTGATTCCCCAAAAGCCCCCAGCAAAATGATACCTGTTGCGGGCAGAATAGGTGAAAGGCCTTTAAAGACTCTCCTTTCTCAGTCCTCAGGCAGAGGAGAAGTTAAGGGGGAGGCATGCTGCTATGTGTGTCGAGAGGGCTGTGATCCCATTGACACTTGGGTGTGCGGAAACCTCTCCATAGCCTGCGAGTGTGGGCTCAGCAACTCTCCCGTGTGTTTCTTTTGCATTTCCCACAGCAGTTCAGATTCTTTGATCTCCTTTTCACAGAATCACAGAATATTCTGAGTTGGAAGGGACCCACAAGGATCATCGAGTCCAACTCTTGACATTGTCTCCCTGGCGGGAATCGAACCTGGGTCTCCCACACGCCAGGTGGGGACACTTACCACTTTACTAAAGTGGATTTTCCTCCTGATAAATTAGCCACAAGGGATGTGTTTCATGAAGAGAATAACAGAAAGTCACACAGACATTCGGCTCCTTCAGCATGGCAGTTTCAGGCAGAGAAGAACCCAGATTTCAACTGGGAATACCCTGCTACACAAGAGGGAGTCACACCTCCCAGGTTTTTCTGCACAAAGGCAAACCTGAGATGTGCCTTTTGAGGTGTATTGAATTATTCTCAGGGACAGCTGCATTAAGAATGCAATTTATTCTCCTCCATAGTAACTATTTCTTCTCTCACAGCAATCACAGTTCCCATCCACCAAATGGATGTGAGGCTCTACGGAATGTCCAACCCAGTGTCACATAGCACCTCAACTTGCTTCTATCTGTCACTTGTTTGCTCATTTGGGTTATGAATTGTCCTCAAACAGTTTTTCCTCATGAAAGCTATTCAGTTCTGTTTTGTGAACACCTGGACCCTCCCTTTTCACCCTGTCACCAAACTGCCATGTAGTTTAGAGAGTTGTAATAACAGGTCTCAAAATGCCCACGTGTTCCCATTGATACTGACAAACCTGCTCTTCTGACAGAACCGCTGCCTCATGCTTCAAGGAGTTGTGAAAGAAAAATTTCTGTTTAGCAGAAATATTTATCCATTCAGCATCATTAACCTGGGATTTGTGAGTTTAACAAACTGGGTATTAACCGTGCTGCTGGGTGTTGAACAAAAATACTAAAATTATTGCTTACTGGCAGTGGCAAGAGAATTGAGAAATAGGTTTTCTGTTACTATGTCAGGAGGTACAAATCGCTTAATCAATTGTGTCAGCAAGTTAAACAATAGCTATAAAAACATATCAGATACTGCTAATCCGTGAAGCTCCACGAGGACACATTATTTCCAAACCCACACACCACTTTCACATTCTAAGGAAATACTGTAACTTCACATGGTTTCTTATTTGGTTGCCGCAGCACATATTTTTTAAAATTTTTTTAAGTCCTGGGCTGGATAGTTGACTCATCAGCATACAACTCAAACAAATGACATGTCACTGATGGAAAACTGACGGAAAAGAGGATTTGAACAATTATACCGAACATATAAGTCATTAGCTTCTCCCAGGATCTAATGATGAGCTCTGCAGGATCATTCAGGCTGCAGACATAATTAAAACTGATTCTGAGTAATTCTGTTGTGGCACAAAACATTAACAAAACCAGAATCTGTGGCAGTGCTAGGGAGGACTAGGATGTGACTAGTATCTGACAGAGGTTAGGATTGGAATATTTTTGAAATAAAAAACTATGAGAAAGAATTGACATTTTATTACCATTTTATTTAATAAACTACTCTTCGGAAGCATAACTCCAGCGGAATGAAGACCTGAACATGCTTTTCTACCCTGAGCCACCTGTGGGAAGGCTATTACAGAATCACATCATCACAGATTATTCTGAAATGGAAGGGACCCACAAGGATCATTGAGTCCAACTCCTAGTGAATGCCCATAACCTTGGTGCCATTATTTAGTTATGCCAAATGTGATGTATTATTCTATTTAGTCCATGTTTAAATTACTCAGCTATTTAAATCACACTCTTTCAGCCAGTTGCTTTAATTAGTTGATATACTCTATTATATAATCTCTGTTTTTTACCTCCTCTTGATGAAGACACTTTCAGCTGTATTTTCACACTAGTTTCTGTTTTCCACTTGAGACCACAATTTCATGACAAGTGAAGTGCAAACCCTTCAATCCTTCTCAAAAGCTGCTTGCAAGATAAGAATCACAGAATCACAGAATCACAGAATATTATGAGCTGGAAGGGACCCACAAGGATCATCTAGTCCAACTCACCATCTAATACCCGTAGGGAGACCGAGAGCACATCGCAGGGCATAACACCAGCCTAGATCCCTCACAGTCTAGCAGGCCAGCTAGGTCTGTGCTGCCAAAAGGAAACAATTAAGACTGTTCATTGCCATCCTGGGCTGCTTTACAATTACAAACACAATTGCTTCTAAACATTCCCATTTAGAAAAAATAAGTATACCATGCAAAGGTATTCCTAGCTGTAGGGTCATTGCTGTTCAATCAATCCCATTCGTTGGTCTGGAAGAAGACAATGCCCACCCCAATATTTTCAGGAAATGACTCAGCTTCAACTGGTAGAACAGTATACATACACCTTATAGAGCTGGCTCATGGTTTTGCCCAAGTTGGTCAGAGTTTTGCTTTCAAATTTTCTATGTTCAGCCCAAAATTTAATTCCAAATTGGCTTCTCAATGGCTTATCTCTGTGAGGCATCTCTTTCATGTACAGCACTATGTAAATACTACTACTGCAGCAGTCAGAGTTAAGAAAAACGTTCACTTACATGCCATTTGTTTCTGTATTTCACACAAACAAATATTTAACTTATCAGTGGCATCTGTTAACATGTAATAAATCTAACTTGCGTTAAACATATTCTGCAGTCTAGAGTACTCCTGAGGGACATTCTGATACCTTTGAAGGGACCAGAGGGAGTGTGAGGAAAAAACAAATGACATATGTGCTGAATTAATGGATTAATCCCTGCTATAAGATATACTCTTAAGAGTTAATTAATAATTTTTAAACACTTTGGTTAAAGTTTATTATATATTATTATATGTTTAGTTCTATTCTGTTTGAAACAATTCAACTGGTAAGTATTTTTCAGAAAGCAAATTATTGTTGCTGCCTCACCACTCAAATTAACCAAAGTAATAACCTTGGCAAAAATGTCTTTTATTTCAACTCTTGAATAAGGGCTCGATTCACATGTCTAATGCCCTATATAAGAGAATTAGCAGAAACTCATCTCAATGTGGTTTCAAAAGAGGAAACTAAGCAGACAGCCTTGTTAATTTAGCATATAGACTTGGAATAAAGTACAACATCCATCATCTCTTGAAATTCAATTAAAAATTGGTCTTGTGTCCAAGGAAAAGGAGCCAATTTTCTGTTGGAAGCAGAGCCTTGGAAGATCACTAAACCCCTTAATGGTTCTTTCATTGTGGAAACAAACATGAAAGAAAAAACAGTTTGGGAGTTCAAATTTCCCCTCACATTACATGCAAAGACATGTACAATCTTCAGTTTAGGCCCACTGCTGATGACGCAATATTTTCCATCACTCCAGACACAGGGAATTCCAGCTGTGCTTCTCTCCTGGTCCTTAAAATGTTCCTATGAGCTGTTGTATGCTACAGCAATGCTGAAGAGGCTTTTGCATGCAGGGTGAAACACCCGTCCTTACCATATGTCATGTATAGCTCTTATTCTCCCACAGTAGGTTTCTATGTGTGATAAAAAGTTGCTTGCAATCACACACTGAGATTTAATATCTGGGGAAAGGGAAGCCTGAAAATATGTTAACAAGATTTTCAGCATTAAACACAATTTTGTTTCAGATTTCAGCTGTTAAACATCTTAATTTGTTTTGCTTTTTACTCCAGTAACATAATGCTAATACACTCTGACAGCTCGTGACTCCATGCCGAGGAGGTTTCACAAACCAATCTCTTTACTTGAAATTTGATTTACAAAGTGCCTCAGTCCTTTAGCTGTGTGGCAGCAGTCACCGTCAGAACACTTGTCATGATTTGAAGTAGGAGCACAATCTGGGCAGTTTTGCTTTGTTTATTTATTTTCTCCTAGTGGAGGATTCACTGAGATGAAAGCATCCTTTTATCTGTTTGATGTCCTCATCCACCAATAAACTCAGTCTAGGAAATATTGCAATGCAGTGTCTGCCACACTTCAGCAAGGAAAGGGTGGACCTTTATGTTTTGAAATTCCTGAAGCTGAATACAGGTAGCATCTATGCGGTTTATTTTTACAGTATTAGTTTTGGATGAGTTTTCCCTTTTCTCTACAGTTAATGTAGAAATCTCTTGGATTCCATGTCTCCTTCTAGCACAACACAGCTTTGGGCTACACTCCAGCAGTAAGCTCAGGCTGCTTTCCAGATGCTTATACATATATACATCTACAGGCCACTGCTGAGCCAGCAGGACCACTTGTTCAGCTACAGGCCAGCCCCAACCTTGTGTGGGCCATCATTTTCCTGGGAAATCAGACTTTTGACATGTGAGGAGTACATGAAGTGGCCCTTCATATCACAAATTCCTCCAGAAGAGGCAAGAAAAAAATAGATGATCACAAACATCTGCTGTCAGAGACAGCCCTCCAGACTGCTGCCGGCTCTTGGCAGGGGTAGCCTGCCACATGCATGCAGCTTGAATGGATTGAGCATATCCTGGCACATACCAGCATCTTGACAGGCATGTTACATAGCATAACCACCTTTAAAGGATAAGCAACATATCAACCATTTATTTGAGTAATTTTATAAGCAACTGGAGAAGATGATTTGGCACCAAAACTTAGTGAAAAAACTTTGCCTTGCCTCTTCTCCAGCAAATAATTTTTTAGGCTTTTTTTACTATTATTTTACTAAGATGAGACATCTGTTATTCTCCAGGCAGAAGGTGCAGCTGCTGCTGTGGGAGCAGCAGTGCAGGTGTTTCCATCTCTTCTTCTTGATAAGTGAGACGTGAAGCCAAGCTAACATCATCTAGCAAAGAAGTCCATCCTGTAGAGAAGACCAGGGAAATACACCACACATACCTGCCCCACTGTGGCAGGCATGGAAACAATCTGCTTACAGTTTTTAAATCTCCTTTCTTCTGGGAAAGGAACACCTTTTTCTGTTTTGCCATGTTTTTCTCTCAAAAAGGCATTTGCCCAGAAGGATTCAACTTGCCTCATTCATCTCCAAGTACAGGAAATGATCTGCCAATGCCAACAGGTCCGTGTGCTAAATCACAGGAGTCTGCCTGGACATGCTGAGCTGGCTTCAGCCCAGCCTGCTGCTTCTGGTAGTCTGGTGTAAGCAGAGCAAAGCATGCTGCTGTTTCATGCTCTGTGTCTCTAGACTGGCTGACTCCATGCTGATGGGCTTCTTGCTCTGGTGACTTTTACTGCAATACTCAGATAGCCTGATCTTCTGAACTCCACTGTGTAGTCACTGTAGTTGGTGAATGCACACTCTTTAAAATCTTTTGGTTTGATTTGTCTTCCCTCTGAGTTTCTAGCATATTTATTGTCAGGTTGTAGCCTAAATTAAATTCACTTGTGAAGATATTCTTTCTCTGCAGAAATTAAATGGGTCTGTGACCCATTTATCCATTTGGAAATGCAGATATAATAGTATTTGTCTGTCTCACACTGGTATTTTAAAATTTATACAACTAACAATTTCAAAGGGCTTCACTCTCTTCTGGTCATGATGAACTCTGTAAGCACCAGTCATCAAATGTGTGGACCAGAAAGCATCCCACAGACTGTAGTCCCTTGTCCTCGTTTGGACACTGTTGGGGTTGTTTTCAAAGAAAAATGGACAAGAGACCATTGAGAGAAAACACCAAAATTAATGACAGGAATATATAAATGAATATATATATATATATATTTATATACATGTATTTATTGGAATGTATGAAAAAAGGTATGAATTTGAGTCAAACTAACACTGGCAAACAACAGGGAAATANAACAACAGAAAACCACCCCAAACACTCCCCAACCACCCGAAAACCACCCCCACAAACAGAGTATCCCTCACTGGAGTAACAATATCCAAAAGGGAAGTCCCAACAATGGCAAAACACGGATGAAAAAATGATAGCAATGTCCAGCTCTTGTAGGGGAGGGGCTTTAGCAAGAAACGACAGATGATGCAGGAGCAGCTTGGGGGAAGGCAGACACGGGATGCAGGAGCAGCTGGGAGAAGCGGCGATTCCAGTGAGAGCAAGAGAGACACCGGCTGCCTCCCACTGTAGCTTTTAAAGCCCTTTTAGTTCCTCCCCTGTAGTGACCCCCCTGTACAATGGGATGAAGCTCCGAGCTGTCAATCCTGTCTTATGTCATCATGGGGGCGACCTCTGGAGCCCCACATGGCTGCCCCCCCCCAGCCCCTCCAGGGAACCGGGTAGGCGCACCGCCACACGCTGCATCGGCACTTTGGGGCTGGGCCGTGCCTCCGGAACCACTCCCGTGGCGGCGAGGAGCCTCTCCGCCGCGCGCGCCACTCCAGCGGTGGCGAGACGGGAAAGAAAACCAAGTACATGTATGTTAAATCCTCTCTCGTCCTGGGGGTGGAGGGGAGGGAAAGGGGAAAGAAAGAAAAAAAATGATTAAAACTTTTCCTTTGTAAACATGTAAAACAAAACCTCTAACACCAAACCCATGCCATTCCTCTGTTCTTTTTCAGCTAATTGAAATGTCACTGAAAACCTGAAAAACCAAGTCTAGGTATATATGCTTTCACATAAGGCCAGTGACTACCAGGCTTGAGGTCTGTAAATGATGTCTGATTATCTGGGAGTGTGCAGTCAGGTATCCTTGAAAATCTTGTTGTTTCCAAGTCTCTGACATTGTGTGCTCAGGTATTGTGCCATTTAAAATTATTCAAAGTCTAGTCCAAGTTAGATTACTGCAATAAAAAGGAAGTGATTGATATTTGTATTCAAGCTTGAGCTCAGTACTACCAAAAAAGATACATCTTGCTTTAAAACTGTAAACAAACAAAATGGTATTATAGAATGTATTCTGTTTTCATGATGAAAAGTACTATGGCAGTCTGTGGAGAGCAAGTCTTCTTACATTTGCCTCTCTATCTACAAGGATTTAATAAAGAATCTCAGTGCTGCATGTACACAGCTTTGCCATACTTGGACTGCTACAACTATCTTCTTATTTACCTCTTTCTGTTAGAGCTCCCAAACCAGGCAGTGATGCCCTGTTTGCATATGTCTTTCCAAAGCCCACCAGGCAGCAACATCGGTTATTTACAGCCCTTCATTCCAACTGCAAACGGACAGCAAGCAGCTGAGAAATGCTGTATTGATAAACTGAGAAGAATTTCTCACTAAAAAGCAAAATTCCCTGCCACCTGAGCAAAACCTCTGAAATTTTCTGTAGCAGATGTACAGCAAACAAGCAGAGAGAGCAGTGAGGCCCTGAGATGAATGAGGCTATGCTACACTGGCAGTGGGCAGCTGTGCAGAGCCAGTTCCAGCCAAATGGCAATCTGGGATGTTTCATGGGGGCACAGGTGGATTTAGTTTGTGTGCAGAACACAACAGAGAAACTGCCTATGTCCTAGGTAGAGAAGAAGAGAGAAGTGCGGCAACTTCACCATTTGCTCTTTGAGAGCCTGATCCTCGTTGAAGTAATTTTTCTAACATAGCTATGTGGTTCCTGGAAGTTAGGACGCATGCAGAATCTGGCACTTTTCCTTGTGGAACTTCACATGGTTGGTGATTTCCCAGTCATCTAGTTTGTCCAGGTCTCTCTGCAGGGTCTCCCTGCCTTCGAAGGAGCCAGCACCTCCTTCCAGTCTTGTATCACCTGCAAATTTGCATAGTATCCCTTCCAGTCCTGCCTGTAAATAATTTATGAAGGTGTCGAAGAGCCCAGGGCCTAAGATGGAACCCTTTGGAACCCCACAGTCACAGATCACCAGTCTGATGTCACCCCATTCATTATTACCCTCTGTGTTCCATCCATGAACCAATAGCTCACTCATCACATGATGTGTTTATCCAGCTGTGCGCTGGACACTTGTCCAGAAGGATCCTGTGAGAGACAGTATCAAAAGCTTTACTGAAATCCAAAAGCATTACATCAACTGGCTTTTCTTGATCAACCAGGTGGGTAGCCTTGTCATGAAAGGAAATCAGGTGTGATAAGCAGGACTTTTCTTGCACGAAGTTGTGCTGGCTGTGATCCATGACTGTGTTGTCTTTCAGGTGCTTTTCAATACTTTCCAGAAGAATCTCCATAACTTTACCAGGCACTGAAGTGAGGCTGACAGGCTTGTAGTTTCCAGGGTCCTCCTTCTTGCCCTTCTTGAAAATTAGGACAATGTTCGCCAGCTTCCAGTCAGCTGGCATCAGCGGATCTTTGAGGATTCTTGGATTAATCCCATTTCGTGGGGTGGGTGAAGGTTCAGATGTTCAAGGAAGAAAAGGTTTTCATCCCTTTTTATCCTGTTTTCCCCACCCTGCCAAGGTAGGAGTCACACGGGAGATGGGGAAAGGGGGAGAGTTCATGCAGAGATTCAGACGCTCCCTTAGCCTTGCTCTAGCGGAGTCTGAGCCCAATTGTCACTTGGGGAAAAAGGAGGGGTGTCCCGGAGTGTCCCTTACCAGCTCTGGAGGGTGTCCATGTGACTGAAAGGGCAGCCACCATGTTTGCTGGCGTGACATATGACCTTAGGGGTTTCTTCCCTGAAACCTCTCCCAGAGTCTGCCCTTTGGGAGCTCCGGGAAGTCAAGGAGGCAGTAAAAGGCATTCTGGGAGTTGTAGTAGAATTCAATGCCTTTGCCATAGGGAAAATAAGCCGGCAGAGGCATGTAGCCTACATTTTCCAGCAGAAATGCCAAGGCTGGCACCTTGGAATGCTGGGAGAGATCCTTTATATACACCGACACAGCCTTGGGTCTTCCTCTTTGGCCCCAGCTTTGCTTTGGAGAGGAACTGCTGCTGTCTGCTCAATTTCTGCCTGGACCCTTGGACCACACCGTGGCTGTTTTCCTGCCTCCTATTGGTTCCCACGCAGGGAAGCACCAGTGCCACCTGCCCGCAGTATGCCCCGGGCAGCCACTGAGGCCCAGTGCAGCACTGCCACAAGTCACGCCGTCCTCTGTTACTCCAAGCCCAGATGGGGGACTGACCCCCTCCAGATGCGTGTTACTGCTTCCATGGCTACATGTGGGGAAGGTGATGCGATCTGTCCCTGGGGACTGCACGCCCGGTGCACCTGGTGATGATGTAGGCCCTGGGAAAGTGCCCCAGGGAAGTGGGGCTGGCCTGGCTGCGGCGGCGGTGGGGCAAGCACCGTGTGCTGGGATGGGGCAGTGGCGAGACATGCCCACACCAGCTCTGCAGATGCTGTGCCAGGAGGAGGCTTTGCTTCTCCCATGTCCTACCCCCACTGCAGCAGGGGGAAGCAGTGTTCTGCTGGGTCCATATGGCCAGCGCTGCTGCTCCCACACTAGGTACTGGTGGATGTACGTATTGTAGCCATCGCAGTTAAAGAGAAAGAAACTCCAACACCGATGACCCTTGCCATAAAGGGCCCCAGGTGTTACAGTGTTGCAAAGTTAAGGTTTTCCAGGCTCCAAAAGCACCGACCAGAGCCTGGGGACACCGCTTCCCCACCATGACCCCTGAGCTTCCCCACCACAGTGGTGGTGCAAGCATGCATGATGGCAGCAACCCAGTGGTGGCTGCGGAAGAGAATCCCAGGTATTCTGTATGGATCTCCCCAGGCAGAGAAGGCTCAGAAACACTTCCCTTTGCTCCCCTGTGCTGTGAGAGTCCCATGGGGAGGAGTGGAAAACACTCCTCAGCACTCTGGAGTGGCAGGGGGTGAAGCAATGGGTGTGGCATGTATGAATATTAATGACCTGTGACTGTTCACAAATTAGAAAGTTCATGAGACCCCTGGGAGACCTGCTCCTCGCAAATTTGGAAGTATGACTGTGTATGTATTTCCAATAAAGTTGGTATATTCTCTAGCGGTCTCTCATCCATTTTTATTAATTGACCCCCTAGTGTCTAAGCCAGGACATTTTATCAGCCCCACAGATTTGTAGTAATCCAGATTAAGCAGCAGATCCTACAAAATTTCAGGATTGACTGGGAGTTGATAATTCTTGCAGTCATGGTCCTCCAACTTGGAGCACTGAGACCCCCTTGGTCTGTCATCTGTGTTGAAGACAAAGAAAGTGTTAAACACCTCTGCCTTGTCTCTGTCCCCGTTTGTGAGGTGACCATCCTCATACTGTAATGGGTCAGTGATATTTCTATACTCCCCAGGAAAGTGGTGACAACACCAACCCTGACAGAGTTCAAGAAGTGTTTGGATGACACTGTCAACCACATGGTGTGACTCTTGGGGATGGTCCTGTGCAGGGCTAAGAACTGGACTTGATGATCCCTGTGGGTCCCTTTGAACTCAACATTTCTCTGATTCTGTGAAATGGACGTTCAAGCACCATGCTCTTATATTTAAAGTACAGCACAGTGAGGATATCAGTCACTTGTGACAATTTTAATTCATTACTCTGCATTGTTTCCAGGCAGAGATATGCCTAGTCCCTATATTGTAGAATATTTTAGACAGACTGCCACCACAGGCAAAAGAGTCAGTTGTCATGATTTTTGTTGAAAGTTGCCTTTAGCTCTGATTATCAAACCACATGTATTTATACCGGACAGTATCATCCAGTCAAGTGAAATATTCTTTTACATTACTCAAAGGAAAAAATCCAATTAAAATTGCCTGTTTGCCAAGCACAGAAGGATACAAAAGTATTAATCAGCATTTCTAGAGGAAATGTAAGTAAGGTACATACCAGCAAAGATTTACAAGAAATAGAGACCTCGATTTCTCAAAAAAAGATTTGGAAAATGCAGCTGCTTTTCTACAAGGTAAACAGAGCTGATTCTACAGCAAAACCTTCCCATGACTTTTCACATTGCTGTGGGCAAAAGCACATTAGTCACTATATTTGAAAGAGATAATGGCTTTCCAACTGTTGTGCCCCAGTGCTTCTTTAACAAATGTTCAGAGGGATAACAGCTTCAGCAGAGATAAAATGAGAGGTAAAATGAGCCATGAGATTTGGGACTGGCTGATTGGCTTCTGCCACTACCTCCCAGCTTTGCTGTCATCACATGCAAACACACAGGTTGCATCCCAAGATATGTGGTTGAAAGTGGTTTTGTGAAGCTTCAAATTAATTTTAAAGTTCAGATTAGGTACACTGGAACAGACTTGTAATTGTACCAGTTAGTGGCACACTTTGCGTAGATCCCTTCTCAGTGTCATCCTACCTGTTTCAAACTAGGAACAGGATAAAAAATGCATTTAGGACTACAGGTAGGATAAGTGTTAACTGGCTTCTTTAGACAGTAGAGTGCTGTCCTTTTATCCTTTTGCTTTAAACTCAGCTGAAGATCTGTGAATACTTCAAACAAGATGACAGAATGCATTTCATATCTCTATCTGACACTGCTGCCTTCACAATTAACCTATCTAAAGCCTAAGTGGGACATGGTTGGGTCCAAAGTCACGTGTGACTTCATTACAAGGCTTTCCTCCTCCAGACTCTTTAAGAGGTGTCTCCCACTCCCCAGGGGCCAGGCATAGCATGAGCACTGTTCTCTGCCCAAGAATGGTTCCAGTATAAACCCACAGAATTAGGAAGGGCATCAAAAAGCATCAAATGTTTTCTTAAACTCCTCAAAAGTGTCAGTTCATGAAACACGTCAGAGTGATCAGTTTTACACTCAGGTTGGTGATGAGTGTTATCATCATGTATCAGTCAGGAAAAGCTTTGAACTAACACTAGAATAGTAGTAAAAAGCCCAACACAGAAAGCCCATGCTGCAATCTAGTCTACTTTAATACATTAATATTAATCAATAGACCATACAGATGCCAAACCTTCCACCAGAAACTGTTTTTTCTAAAAAAAAAAGTTTTTAATTAGACTAAAACCGATTTAACCCATTTACATTTAACATCTGTCAGAAAAATAACCCCTTTGTTCTCAGATGGCAGGAAAGAGCATTTGGAGGTGACACCTTCAATCTGAGTGGTAAGAACATACTGTTAAGCTGAAGATCAGTGTAACACCTCCTTAGAGTTGTGCACTTTTACAGAGCTTTATGAACCGCCCCAAAGAGCACTTGGCCACTGAGAAGAGGGGACACCCATCACAAGCAAGGTCCATGCAAGTCCAGGTCCAACTCCAGGTCCCCAGAACAGCAGTTCTGGCATTACTACAGGTAGTTTAAAGAGATGTGCGTGGCATGTCTCTGTTCCTGTGCTTGTCATTGCAGTGGGGTTTTTTATCAGATGTGACAGACAAAAGGAATTTTTTAAATCTTGTTTTCTTTTTCTGTTTGATAAATTCTGTTATTTCAAGGAAAGATTTGTAGTTTGGCTAGTTTTGGTTTAGTTTCCAGAGCTGTGCAGTTTGGTTTCTGCAGGTTTTTAACAGTAGGTTATCTGCCTAGAAAAACTCATCTGTGACTTGTGGATGTGGAATTAGTTAAGAGAATTTGCAGTGCATCAAGTGCAGTGAAGCAGATAGACTCTATAGATGAGTTAATAGTGACTTAAAAGATCTTCTGAAATATATTGGAATTCTTTTTTGTCCTAAATGGCTTAAAACCCCATACGCTTTGGGGTTTAGGTAGCTCCACTACCTACTGTTGCAGAACAAAGAGTATTCCGTAAGGTGTACAGAGCAGTATCTATATCCTTGCAAAGAGTAAGCATTCCTCTTGCATGTTTAACTCATGCTACATTTTATAACAAAGATGAGCAAGAAAATAGACAACCCCCCGCAACCCCTCAAATACCAACCCCCACCCCATACTACAGAAAGAGTTGCATCCAGCTCTGTACTTTTGATCTCCTTTTTGGGGGCTCTTACTGTTTGCAAAACTTGAGCAGCTTCCAATTTAGTCATTTCCCCTTATCAGGACATTCAGATGAAATTACATCCCTACCGGAGGCTTTTAAAAGTATCGATGTGTCCTGTTTGCCTTTACAGGAGATATATTTTAGTAGTTTTTTTTCCCTTCAGCCTCGTGGCAGCCATCTGCTCACTCAGTGTCCACAACCCCTTCTGATGTTCACTGCAGGTGTGTCTCTGAACATGAGCATTTTGTCATCTTGTTGTTCCCCACTTACCCAGCCTGGTAAGAGGGAGTAAAGTAGGGCAAGCCCCAATTCTGCAGACTTTATTAACTACTTAGCCAGACTCCAATTCTCAGGAAGGAGATCTATCTGAGACGAATCTAAACTGGGCAGCAAGAACTGTACCTAAAGCTTATTTTCTTAATGAAGTGGTAGCTGCCTGCTTTTAATTATCCCCCAGAAGAACTCTCAGAATAAGGATTGATGCTCACAAGATAGGCAATAATATAGACTATGATGGGGGAAAGGGAAGGGATGGAGGCATCACACCTGAACAGGGTGTGGAATTGCACAGAGCTCTCCTGAGGGAACTGGCACACATCCTTCTTTGAATGGGGTATCCTTTGCTCTGATGTCTGAACCTCAGCTGTAACAGCCCACTCCTGTTTCCCACCACCTTCTAATTTTTCCATATGCTCTCAGCTTCATCCCACTGCCCAACAAGCCAGTGCCCTCCTCAGGGGCATGCCAAAGCCCTGTTAGCACAGTGCTTTCTTTTGAAATCCTCCTAGCAGCCTTTGCTACCTGCAGACAAAGGTAAGAAGGTGACACAACTCCCCTTTAATAAGGTTTGTGAAATTACTTACACACTAGATCAGTGCCAGAGGAGTGCACCCACAGTGATGCCCTTTTAGGAAGATAAATGACCCTGCAGGTCAGGGCTGCCGGGTCACA
The DNA here is from genome assembly GCA_013390025.1 of Pitta sordida. Taxonomy (NCBI): domain Eukaryota; kingdom Metazoa; phylum Chordata; class Aves; order Passeriformes; family Pittidae; genus Pitta; species Pitta sordida. The sequence continues at coordinate 112,153 of WEKX01023587.1, forward strand.
TTCACCAGAAAATAATAATAATAATAATAATAATAANTAATAATAATAATAATAATAATAATAATAATAATAATAATAATAATATTACAGAAAATCATACCAGGATTTCCACCATTTTTCCTGGCTCACAAGGGTCACAGTGTTTGTCTGAGTGCCCAGGAACCACGGTGCAGAAATAGCTGCCTGACTGCCTACAAATCCAGCCTCAGAGCAACCTCCAGCGGCAGTGAGCTGCTGCTGCAGACAGGGTTCCGATGGCACCGCCAGGAATCCCAGCATGCCTCTGCTACTACAGAGAATGATGGCCCTCCGTCCAGAGATGAACATGCAGAACACCACCATTGCTATTAAGGTACCAGGATAAAAAAAATGATTAATTAATTAAAAAAAACATTAAATTGTCCGTACTTCCCCATGACTCATCTAACAGCCAGATGCATTCCTGGCACAACCCCAAATCCGTCATCCACTTAAAACCCAATTAAAAGGAACTAAAAAGAGACAGTTATTAGTTTAAAATTCCGTTTGATCTTTCTGCTTGTGACTGGACAAGTCACACACTTGGTGAGATTCAAAAATTAGTGAGATACCTCAGCACATGCAGAACTAAGCACAAACTCAAGGATCTTGGCTACACGGAAATTGAATAAACCAAGCACTTATTTAGCATTGCTATATATGAAGTCCTTTCTGAACCACAGCCCATCAGTACTTATGAATGATCCGAGGACATTGGGTTTGACTCAGAGAAAGTCACCTCTGCTCATCTTTAGCTATGATAGATGGTAAAAACTACTGCTTATAGTGGCAATCCACAGGGTGTTTTGTCACCTCAACCATGTCTTTTTTATTATCTCATCTTATATATTAAGTCCTGGAGAACATAGCTTGGCTCTGCCTATCCCAAACAACAGAAGCAATCTACTCTGCAATTCAGATTCAGGCACATTGCATGCAATAGAAGTTAGTTATAATAAGTAAAATCAATGTCACCAAAGGTAATCAACAGTTTATTTTATAAACATACATTTACTATAAAAGCTGTTGCATTTTAGACAAGATTTCCTAATTTCCAGATGCATTTAAGAATAAATAAAATAAAGGAAAAAATAGCGTAGTTGATATTTAACATTAACCCCAGGTAGGACAGGAATCCTTGTCCCTCAAAGGACATGCAGATAAGGATGGTCCCCTTCTGGTTCACCAACCTTTAGGACATTCATTGAGAACTACAGATGTACTGCATCAATAACACTACATAGCAAGAGTAAGGAAAAAATACACCATGGAAAATGGGCTTGTAAAATACAGAGGGGTTATGACACTTGTTCGGGTTCTCTGAAATATTAAGAGACTTAATAAATTCCAAAGCATCTAAATCCCATTACATACATTGTATATGCTTATTAATAATAAATCATTTATGCAACAAAGACATTTATGTTGGAGTTCAAATGTAGTAAAGTTTTCTTTTTTCTGTGCTCAAAGTTCCCGATTAGAAATGTATCACATTTATGTGTTTAAACTGGTAAAATAGGAAAAAAAATCTTAGCCTGAATGAATTTGTCATGTAAGACTCCAAAGGGAATATAAAATGAAACATAAGCAGTTGACAAGTACAATTTAGAAAATTGTTGAAAATTATTCTGTGCTGGTGAATAGATGCTCATTCGGGAGAAAAATTGTAGTAGGAGAATGCTCCTTCATTTCCCTTTACATACAATCAACTTTGCTAAAACATGCATATAGGAAACTACTTGATAGACACTGGGATCAATTTCTAAGCAGCTTCAGAGACCCAGTGGTGTGTCTGCAGTGCAATGTATACCCCCACCCCACCCCTTGCCCATGCACTGTATCTCAACCATGGTTCTAAGCCATTTGGGCACTTTACCCCTACGTGAATGAGAAGCGGATATAATCTCCATGACAACCAACCTTTTTACACACTTGTGTACTGATTTGCACATCTAATTCTATCACATGGGCGAAGCAGTGGTAGTGACTCATACCAAATAGATGCACAAGCATGCATGGTCTTCTTTAAAAATTAGCTTCAGACATCATATATTCACATATCCTTAATGCAGCACACAGAGCTGTACAGATGTACCAAGTCAGTTACAAAATCTGCTTCTTGATTTTCCATGTTACACATTATTTGTGGGAAAATGTTATAATGACCACGTGCAAAGACTAAGCATCCTGGTTATTGAAATCCTTTAACAGTAAATCATGCAGGTGGTTGATCAAAATATTGGATATCACTTTTAGTTCCAAAACATTTGTCTGGTTTATTTTATTTTTACTTAAAAATATTCCCCGTGTGAAATCCACAAAGGACTTCAGCTTGTTGGATTTATTGCATCCAAAAGTCATCACTGACTGTGTGCAAGAGCTTTGCATTTTCTAAGGCACAATATTAAGGAAGTAACATGTAACATTCCAGCAGATAGTCACAATGTCCTCCAGTGACAACATCGCATGTGGGTATTCAATGACACACAGTTTTGCACGGTTATGTAACTCATATGCAAGCAACTGTCTAGCATTTCAATAAATAATTGCTACCTAGAGAACAACTCAGTATTATTGCTTCCCTAATAACTACTTAATTTTCATTTACCAACACACCAAAGGACAACAGATATGCACATAGATAAAAGAAATACCTATTAATGTAGTTTTTCATTGTTTTAAGGCAGAATAAGTAAATTTTCCCCCTCCATTTTAAGATGCATCAGGAATAGCTAAAATGGGGTATTTCCAGTAACTGTTTACCAAAAAGTGCTAGGATATACAATACACTTTGTCTGTGCATTGCAGATAACTGCTGAACTGCTGTTTCAATGAGCTGCTGGACTACTTTAGTAAGGAGCACCTGGTTAATGAAAGAGCACAAAAGAAAACCGTCCCAAACACAGGCAAGTTGGTTTTTCTGCCTGCTGCTGCCAGCCTTCTCCCTGCCTGCCTTCCACATTCCTGGCTTTTGTTGACTTTTTTCAGGTAGTGAATAGAGGAACACAGGCTCAAGGCCGTCTAGATCTCTGCTCCATGTGTTTCTCTGCATAAGATTTAAACCAAGTGCAGTATTTGAAGTGAATGAGCAGTTCTCAAACCAACTCTAACCATCGATTGGCAGGTTACATGACAAAGAGAAAAGCTTCACCATAGTATCAAACTGCAGAGTGGAGACTCACAACTCACCTGGGTTTACCCACTCAGCCACCTCTCCCCCACATCACCTTTCATCAAGTTTAGTAACAATACAGGCTGCTGAACTTCATAAGAAGGATTACTCCTGATGGGAATCTTGCCGTCGTTAATGGTATGCAGTCTTTAGGTTTAATGAAGAAATCTTTATTTGACAGGATATTAAGCTATAGTCATGAACATTACTTGAGGTACACAAACAAAAAAAACTATTACTAAAGGTGCAATAATTTATTTGTATAACTCCTACCCTCCACTGAAGGTAATATAAACACAAAATGCTTCAGAATTACAGGATATATTATTAAACTAGTCTCTGTATAAAAAAAGTTATAGCTTCAGTTATAACAGAGAAGTCGTGCTGTGGTATTTAGTTGTTTTTCAAATCACTGATTAAATACTATCTTAAAATTACTTCTCAGCTCAAACTGGCATAATTCTATAAAGGTTTTGTAAACTTAAACATTTTACTTCCTAGAAATATTGAAACAAAACAGCTTTATTGCATGTTTATTTTCTTATTACTTTCAAAAGGACAAGGTAACAGACTGGAAATCATAAGCATACCTGGGATGGGATTTTTTCGTTTTAATAGTACTCAGACTTTGCCTTCCCAAACACGGTCGTACATATGTTGCAAATTTCTTAAGAAAGCAAAACCAACATATTGTATTGCAAAGGAGCACGTGTAGCTTTTTTGTGAGTTTTTAAAAACAAGATGAGCCATCATGTCCATGGATTCAAGCTTTTACAAGTGATTGTCTGGAGGCAGCCGATACATATGAGAAGAGAGTTCCTTCTTGAAAGTTATTAGGACTGAAAGTCATGTCACAATGTAGTTGGCTGTCCAGCAGCTGGGTGAAAAAAACCAAAACAAAACAAGTAATTTGTTGACAAATTTTAACAAACAAATGCAGACTTTTCCTCCCATGACTTCTACAATTCAATAAACTGCATCTGGAATTATGTATCATTTGTGCCTGCTTTTCCTTCCTCCTGCAAAGCTGGGACACTAACTACAAAGAAAGATTCAGCATAATTCCAATGGAAATAAATTTGCCTTGCTATGTGATGAAGGTATTCTGTATGAACTTTCATTTTATTTTACTCCCAAATACTTGTAGGTTTATTTAGTTCAGGCTTGAGTAATCTTAAGCTGTGCCTAGTTTGTGCTACATGGTAATACCCCTTGTGTTATTGGCCACATAGGGAATCTCATTAATTTACTTCTTGCCTTGGACTTCAACACTCACAAACCTGTAATTATTCCCCGTTGAATACTGAGTTTCTTGCCTTGTGAGATTTTATTGTACCAATAAAAGTCCATGTACGCAACTGAAAAAACAAAATATTTTGAAATCTGGACCAATCTGTAATCTTTAATGCTTTTCTCAAGGTTTTTGATGGTTTATTTTGAAACAGAATCATCCACATTTTCAAATAAGCTTCTGGCAGCCAAAATACTTTATTGAGATGTCCATAAGCATCTCAAAACAATACTGATTAATTCTCGGTTGGTCAGAGACAGTCAGTTGTGCACACTGCTGCACAGCTTTCAATGCAGCCTATTGAGGCAGGAAGGTACAAGCCACGCAATCAACCAACTGATTTTACATTTTGCACCAGACTTCTCAGAACTGCAAGGCAAAACACCGGCATTGCACCAGTTCATTCTTCATTTCAGGTGTGGAGTCCATGAAATTTTAGTTAAGAATTAGCAACAAGTCATATTTGCAGTTCTATCAAAATCAGTCCCTTTGAATTATCAACAACAGTCAGTGCAACTTGAATTCAAATAATTGAATTTTGAGATTTTGCAAGAGGACTGAACACAACAGGAAGAGGTAATTTGTAGTAAAAAAACCAGACCCTTTGCCATTATTATTCTTCAGGAACTATACAATTCCTCAAAACCTATTCCCTCTGTCATGGCATTGGTTATCATTCTGCTAGGTATGTACAAATATAAAACATTATGGCATGAAACACTGTACACATCTATTTGAGCATTCATCGATCCTTAAGGGACCTCAATTGTTACTTAAGTAAAAAGGATTAAGCAGAAAAGGAAATTATGACATCCATCACCATCCTCTGTTTTTGTATTAAGATTGTTGTGCAAATCTGCATTTTGCAAGTCAGGACCTCAACCACAGGAGGAAAGTTTATAGTATCAAGCCTAAGGGGGAAAAGCTATTTCTAGATATCTCAGATTAAATAAATAATAAAAAAATTGCTAACATTTCTTAGCAGAATTAAAAAAAAAATCACCAAACAAATGGTTATGCAATAGCACCCTCTAGCTCTGTTGATGGGGAAATATCTCTTTCCAGAAGCATCAGAGAAAAAGTACCCATTCTTCTGCTGGCAAATGTAGGGATGTTCCTTTCCTAGTCCTGGATTTCTTGAGCCACTGCTTTTGAGAGAGGGGAAGGGAAACAGTGAAAAGAGCTCTGTATGTCCACTTATCAGTTGCAACGATAGGCAGTGAATATAATAAATATTATTTAACAGGAAGACAACAACTACTCTTACTGTTTTTTCTTGCATCTTACTGTTTTCCACAAAGTGGAAGCCAGCATGAGCACTGCACATTTCGTATCACTGGAGACATTGGGATGAAGCTAAAATGCTTTAGTAATTTGGTATCAGCCACAGAAATCCAGGTCTTGGAAGGGCATTTGGGTGACCTGCTCTGAGGCAGAAGAATGCATCAAGTCTTTTTCTGACATGCAATTGTCTGGCTTATTCTTCAAAATTTATGACAAGCAACACTATCTAGCACATGTCTGGACGTACTACCACAAAGATTCACTATGAATTACAGAACATTTCTGGTATTTCACATGACCTTTTTGTCTGCAAAAGGGAGGCCTGGGACATAAAAAATGGGAACTTCTCCAAACACGGCCCAAGGTCCTAGGTCTAGTAGAGTTATCTCTACTGTTTCATGTGACGTGAGAAATCCAAGCCTCCCGGTCATGCAATATGTGTGCATAGTGTAGGAGTTCATATTTATACACAGAAACAGCCTTTAAGTCTAATACTGCTAAGCAGAGATCCTCTGGGCAAAACGAAAATGAAATGAAATGGAATGGAAATTGAAATGGCATGGGGAGGTTCCTCTTCCCATAGTGAAGCTATGCCCAAGCGTCAAAGCCGGGAGGAGACAAACTGACAAGACAAAATCATGGCAACAGTACTTTTAGAGTTCACTGTACTCTGGACAGGATTTGGTACTTACTTCTGGATCGGATATAACAATCATGGCAGTTAAGAAGACCATTTCTAATCCTGACATCTGTCCCACTTGCTGCATCTCCCAGCTGTCCCTTACAAATGCCACACTGTGGGTTGAAGAACAGAGAAAGTATGAGAGAGCATGCCATAATGTCACAACTCTTCACAAATATTTACTTTTGTTTCAGTAGTTCTTGGAACAGGAAGAAAAAATACCCCCCTAGAACTCAGCCCATACTCCCAGGGAACACTGCAAAGCAGTGGGAGTATTTTTTACAGTCAACAGTGTTTAGGACTGGATTTCAGCAGCCTCCACTTACACAAAAGTGAAGTCTAGTGATTTTAAGGGACATCTGATTTTAAGGTTACATTCTGGAATCAGCTCAGTTATGATGGATAATGCTCAGAGAGACTAGAGTTTTAGTTCTGGTAAATGTCTAGAAACAAGAAAGGCTTCACAAATGTCTAATATCACTTGGGCCAGAGATAATAGAAATGGACACCTGAGTTCTCTAGAAAACACTTTGAGTTACTTCCAAACACAAACACTCAAGGACAGGCAAGAAGCATTTCTGTTGAGAAGTCGGGTGAAAGCCAGAATACATAATTCATTCCAAAATTCCAACCATGGGTCAGATCAAAGATGGTTTTGGGACTGACCACATATTTGGAAGGGAAAAAAAATCCTAAAAAAAAAATTACAAGGTAAATAAATTTATATTCAAAAAGCAATGAGGACAACAGGGAAATTATGATTCTTTCCCCCGTAAGTGCAGAAGCTAACTTTGCTTACTTGGTCACAGGGTTTAGTCAAATTAACCTGTTTGACCACAAAATAACATATTAGTTGCTCCTTTACAAACAAATACACACAACATAACAAACTTACAAATCCCCTGGTCCTCTCATTTTCAATTTCACATCTGCAGCCCTCAATATACTTTGTACTTGCACTGTGCGTGACTTGAGATTTTTCTTAATAAAGCAAGAGACATACCCTGAAGCACTGAATATGGAAATAAAGACCAAGTGTTTCAATAATCATGGCAGCTCCTTTTCCAAGAGGGAGCCCACAGGTAGAACAAAGCTTCTTTCCACTGACAGACCTAGGAGACAAATGCGACCTTAAGAAAATAGCAATTGATGCTAAAATGGAGCCAAAGGTTTAGAAAGGTTTATGGTGAGGGACAAGATGGGAGGAAAGAGCACTGGGAGGAAGTTTCATGTAAATAAACATTGAGCCCTCAGCCATATTACTGAATCAGCCTGCATGCCTGTCTTGCAGAAAAGCAAACAAAGGACTTAAAATATTGAATGCATAGCAGCTCAGACATATTTCCCTGCCAGTCTGCTGTGCTAGATCAAGGGAGATGAAAGTCTCTTAAGGGAGGCCTGGGTGGCAGAGAATCACACCTGTGGATTCACAGAATCATAGAATGGTTACGGTTGGAAGGGATCTTAATGATCATGTAGTTCCAACCTCCCTTGCCTCCCTTTCACTAGACCAGGTTCCTCAGAGCCTCATTCAATCAGGTCTTGAATACTTCTAGCAACAGGTCTCTCTCTGGACAACCTGTTCCAGTGCTTCACCACCCTTACAGTAAAGGTCAACTAGACTTAGTTAATGCCACAAAATTCAATGTAGACGTTCACGCAAACTGCCTGAGTCAGACTCTCAGCCTGGAATATTTTTTAATTTGTTTGCAAATGGACTTACTCACTGCAAGTCAGAAAATAGAGATGCTGCTCCTGCACCCAAACAAGCTGGTGAAGTCAATAGTGGCAGTGTTCTGTGTTGTGTTCTACTACTTTACCCTGTTTAATAAGCCAGCTGATTTTAATATATCCCGAATTATCAGTGATTCAATCAAGGTACAGTTAACATTTACTTAGAGTTGGTACACATAACTCACCAAAAGCTGCACAGATTGCTTGAGAGATTTAAATATCTAGGAGATTAGCATGAGTGTAGGCAAATTTAAAACCAGCAAAAAACTAAAATGTATTCAAAGTTTGGAAACTAAAGGAATTTTTTTTCTTTAAATCAGCAAACGTTGAAATGTGACAATGTCCAGAACATACCTTACTTCTGACTAGGTGACTATTAAAAACTAAGACACTCTGGCTTAAGTGCTCTGAACTCACACGTAACTCTTTCCTTTGACTACCCCATTTAAATTTCATTCACATTTCAATGATCAAGGAAGAGCCCTATATCTGCTTTCTGACCTGTGTTATCTGAAAACATAAAATTATGGCTGAAGCAGGCAAGAAACACGGGGCAGGCAAGAAATACAGGAGAGGGAGCTACATGTTTATCCTATGGGCAGTTATGAATTGCAACATTTAAAATTAATGATGCATCCACATTATATGATTTACACTGTGGCAGTTTACCAGCGACTACAAGATGTGTTTGGTCTGCAAAATTCCTTATTGTCTTGTAGTACCTGTTGGGTGATTGACTCAGAGCAGCAGGAGAGCAGGGAGATGGTGGCCCAGATCGGAAGTTCTCATGATAGCCTGACCTAAAATACAGGACAGAAGATGCATTACCACAGCTAAAGAACAATTAAAACCAGGTTTTGTATGGAGAAATTCCAGATGGTGAATTTCAGGATTCCCAATCTAAAGATTTTATCTGAGAAAAAGGTATAACTTTGTTGTCTATTGCCATTTTGATACAATGAAAAATAGCACACAGTTGTTGGTTCTGAGTCTTATTCTGCTTGCCACTGCTCAATCAGGTAACTTGCAAGGTGAACAGCCATGTGGAGACTCCTGCTCACCTCATCAACCCAACAGCTCCCACCATGGGGAAAGAAGGTTAGGCCAAGTCACACTATACTGTTGGCCTTTTACCAAGTAAAAAGGAAGGGCGGTTTATTATTCTACTGTGCAAGTTTGGTGAGGAAAAACATGCATGGTTTTTGTTACTAGAAGTCATAGGATTGATTCAAACTTTCACTGCATGAAACTGTTCATAGATTAAATAACAATTTTCTCAAACACAACACAAGGAGTTTGTTCTGAGGAATAGCTAATCAAATCTTAATCTACATTAGTTTTGACTGGATACAAGCTCCACAGACGTAACATGTTCTGTATTCATATAGAGTGATCCCCCAACTTTTGCAGGTCATGGTTCTCCTTCTCTATCTGCATAGCCCTTAATCTGCGACATTAACAAGCTAATGAATATTCAGTTAAGCCCCATCCATCTCCCTGCCCACCACCACTCCAGAGCTGCTGCGGGGCATTGCCAGGACTGCTCCATAACTTGTGACACATCACGAGAGCGCATGGGGTGTCTTCTGGCCCCTTCCTGCGACATTCCCTGTGGCCTACCAGGGAACTGGCGGTGCCGGTTCCACGGGGGCCTGGGCTCTCCCTGCCCACAACTGCATGGCCGCAGCTACCAGGGACAGCACTTTTTCACTCGGTGCTATGTCAAACCTCAGAGTGAGCTGTTGGACATTGTGCCTCCGGCCAGGCTGGAAGTGCAGGGGGTCCTGGAGTCCTGCCTGCACTGCTGGCCTGGGGCCACTCCCTTCGCTAGTGCTGCTATGGTCTTGCTTTCCACTGCATCCCAAATGGCTGTCGAGGATCCCCTGTGCCTCTGTGAACCAGCCCCGCAGCCCCTTCACAGAGCTTGGCCAGGCGGCCATCCAAGGCAGTTCCTGCCCCTACCGGATGGCCAGTGCAGGATTGCCCTTTCCCATGCCAGGAAGGCACCACTCCATTGGCTGCTCTGGCACTGTCTCTGCCTCCCAGCACATTGTTTCAATTGAGAGCTTGTGTCACCAGGCCGTCCATGAGAGCGGGCTATGTCAGATCTGCCTGGGTGAATGTTTTGTGCCCCAGCAATATATACAATGTAGTAGTGGTGCCAGGGCTGCAAGAAGGTTTGTGGGCTATTGCAGCGACGACTGCAGCCCCTGTGGACCTCAGCTTTCTGCCACTGTTTACTCCCTGGCATGTCCATGCCAGGGCAATCTGGGTTGCTGGTTGTTGTTGGGGTGTGTGTGGGTAGGTGTGTATGTTTTAATTCAGCTGCTTGGGGCTCCCCCAAGGTGTTCGTTCCGTGCCATGCGTGGCCTGCCTCCTGCCATCTCCCATGAGTCGCCTGGGTGCTGCCTTGCCATGTCATTGGCTGTGGGATCTGCCACTCTGCCTGCACAGGGAGGCAGGTAGGGGGCTTGGGGCCCAGGCACCGCCTCTGCTGCTGCCACATGTCCCAGGTTCAGATTGCAAGCAAGACCAATCTGTCCACAGAGATGGACATGGCTGGATCTCTCCATGCGCCAGTGTCCCCTGTGAGGGGGTGGCAGTGGCTACCCAGGTGCAGCCACAGGCTGTGGCAGTGGGAACAGCACTGCCACTGGCGTGGTGGCCAAGCAGGTGCTCAGGGGCTCATGGCAATGCAGGTGCTCAGGGGGTCCCAGAGGTACACAGGACCCTACCAGTGTGTGGTTAAAGACAGGTTAGGGTGCTTTGAGGGCATGACATCCCAAGTGGAAGCGTGGCTTTAACCCTGGACCCCCTCAGCAAGGTTGACACAGTGTGTAAAGCATACATAAGAGACGGAGTCTGCCTGACGCCCCAACGAGCTGCCTCACAGTGTTTGGGGTGGCAGCGCTGGGTTTTTCAGGCTGCTGTGGTGTAGAAGCAGCTGCTAGGACCCTCCTGCGGGTGGCATGCTGTTCCACACCCTCTCGCGGGTGCCTCAAGCTGGTCCCTGCAAGCAGGACTGGGCGAAGCCATGCTGCTACGGGAACTGGAGTCTTTCCTGGCATCTGTCAAGCCTGCAGCCGTGGATGAGTATATGGTTTTCTGGACCGCCTCGCCAAGCGGTGCTGGGTTTGTTGAACTGCTGCGGCGCCTTGGCGAGCAATGAATGGTTTCACGAACTGCCGCCACACATCAGCCATGTTTAAACACAGCTGAGTTGAGTTTCAACATATACACACCACCAACAACCCCGATAGCCCCAGCATGGGCACGCCACGGAATAAACACTGGAGGGAAGTTCAGCCCTGCTTGGCTCTGCTGTGTTTAAACCTGGAGGGAGTGGTTGCTGGTTCCAGGGCTCCCAGCAGCACCGGCTCAGGCAGGGTTTCTGGGCTTGGAAAAGCAGCGGGAATGGCAAAAGCCAGGAATCCCAAGACTCCTCAGGCAGGAAGGGGCAGACGCCATTCCCTTCACTCTCCTGTTCCATCACATAGCACAGGGTGGTGGTGGGAACACTCCCCAGCTCTCTGGGGCTGAGGAAGACAGGGTGATGGGTGGGGTTCATTTGCATATTCACGAGCTGCCTGTCTTTGTGGATCACAGGCCTGGCGGGTTCACTGTATCTTCTTTTAAAAGCTTTAATGCTTAAAGGCCTTAAAAGCAGACCTTATCTGACATTCACATACTGATATTTAGCCACTTACTAGCTATAAATGTTTGTCTCGGCACTTAAAACAAATTAAGTATATGAAAAACTATCCAGGTGAGTGTTTAAAGAGCTAAGGAGAAAGAGGAGAGAGGTAAACAGAGGAGGTGTTCCCTCCAGAAATTAGTCATTGGGGTGCCTGTAAAGAGAAACAAGAGATTAATGTTAGCAGTCTTGTGAAAGCCAGGAATCAAAGGTGCCCTCACACTGCAGGATTAAGGCAACTTAACCTAAAGAATGCTGAGTAGGAATATAAGGGAGAGCAGAGCAAGAACTTCTCAGTTTCTGCAATAACCCTTATGTTCTCACCTCCTCACTTCTCCTGCAGAGCTCGGCTGTTGTCCTGAAGTCTGGTCCAGGAATGGTCTCTGCCGAATGTCCTCTGCCTGATGTGGAGATTGCTTTGTCAGCAACTGTTGATTCCAGGACATGTCTATAATGAGGGGAGGGGAAAACTCAATATTTAAGGCAAATTTTATTTTATTTTTCTTATTATTATTTTATTTTATTACTTTTATCAATATTTATAGACCAGCATAGCTTGTGGGCACACCATAAAGAAGATGAGATGTACTGTTACTTAACAGGCGCTGCTACATCAGAAGACCTCTATGGAAAAATGTTCCTTTGCATTACCTTCACATACACATGACCTACCCAGCTGCTGAATCTCACTTTCTGAAGGGGGCCTTTCTAAAGGGGGCAAGATCAAATAGCCATCTATGAATAACACTCGGGAAAATAAAGTATTGTTGTCATAATGAAGGAAGTACCAGAGAGATTGAAATTTTTGTGGTGCCAGGAAATCCAAATTTAAGGGGGTGGTGGTGTAGTTACTGCTCTACGTAAGCCTACTGACAAATAGTAATTTCATTGTGATTTCCTTCAGTGCTTCAGATGGTTGCCTAAGGCCCAGTGACAGTAACAGCCTCCCAGCAATATGCAATGATCTGTGTGATGCCCAGGCAGACAATTATCCCATCTTTTAGAAACAGTGCACTACCTGGACCCTTCAAGATGAATTTTATGGCTCACAGGCTGAGGAGAAGACTTACATTTTCATGCACCAACCAGCTGGTTTAGAGAATAAAAACATTGTTAGGGCCTATGAAAGGTCTGTTACCTATTTTTGATATCAAGACAATAAAATCATGGTTCTACCTAAGGGCTTAAGGAGAGAACAAGGATGTGATGCTTTAAGAGATGAGAAAGGAGCTGTTAGAATACTTGTATTAGACCAAATTGTTGAAAAGAACTTAGAAAACCCCTGATTAGCAGTAGTGGTTAAAAACTGTCAAACCTGTGTTTACTTAATTACCACTACAAATCCACAAAGATATAATGCTGGGTAATATATTCTGCTTTCTTTCTTTAAGCAACCTTTATCAAAGCACTAAGAATACAATAAAAATGAGACAAGGAAAGCAAACCTACTAAGTTTAATAAACTGAATTTGCATTTGGAGCAAGTAATAACACTGAAAACTTTTCTATCCATAGACACTTCACTTTTTAGAATCATGAATTTTTATGCAGGACTAAAAATAAAAATCAAAAATTTGATTTCAAAATCTACATTCACTTTCTGATTTTAGCCCTAGTTATTTACTTTCCTCAGTTCACTTGTATTAGATAATGATGCTAAATTAGTGAATTTGCCTCTTTTTTTACAGTGACCTCCCGACAGCAATGCTTTGGAGAAACTCTTCCATTCAAAAAACATCAATACTTATCTGACCTTAAAACATCAATTAACTTTAAATGTCATCAGACACTTTAAATGACAAAATTGAGGCAGGTGTCACTTTAGGCTTGGCTTGAAAAGGTTACATATCACATGTAGTGATTTTTATTGGACTGAAATGAACATAAAGAATCTAATTAGTTATCAAAACACAAAATAAGTGTTTGAAATATGTTCTCTGTAAAAAGATAAATCCTATATTGTATGTAAGATTATGTAAAGGATTGAAGTTAACTTTTTAACTGCTACTATGAACATGTAGGCCTATAAACAAGCTTCCTACTTTCTGCTGAAACATTCATCTCTAATGAAGACAAGAAGAGTTTAAATTTCACCTTAACATATTTATCTTTGTTAGCAGAAAAAGACTTTTGAGTCTGAGACATTCCAATTTTAAAGATATATGTGTACCCTCAATTTCCAAAATGCTTTGAGTTAGATTTCTGCCAGATTCCTATATGGAAAAGAACACATGCATACAACAAGTCTTACACTCACCCTGAGTCAAGGGCAGATTCAGCCTGGCAGGTGAGCTGTGCTCCATCACTGGCATGTGGTGCTCCTGCTCACTTCCTCCTTTCAAGATACCTGTGCCTGGGTATCCCGAGAGCACTTTATTTCCACTGCCAATAAAAATAAGTCGCATTGAATAAATAAAGCCAGGAAAAGTTTTACCTAGAATATAATGTCAACATTAGACTTTTGAATACTAGTACATTTTTTGCAAAAAGAGTTTTGTTATTGTGTCAGTAGTCACAAAACAATGGGGATAACTTTCATGAATTAACAAGTTTGTCTCCAGATAGGCCAAGTCTTCCTGCTTACCTCAAATTGCCACTTAGATGTGCTGAAAATTGTTTTGCATCTGTGGAAAACGCCTTGACACAGAAAACCCTTTTATTCATGTTTTCTATACAGTGCTCAGCATCATCAGATGGGCCTCCACTTTGTGAAACCTGTTAATTAGCACTTGGGGAAAGTCCAGGACTTTGAACATCACTTGGTAAGTTTGGGTAGGGCACTTCTGAGATAGTCAGGCAATTTCAATGAGATTCTGAGCGAAAACAGCTCCTCCTCCTTGACTCATTCAAATGGCTTGTGAAAAGTACACACGACACAAAGAAAGGACATACCGAGATGTCTGAACTGTCTAAGGTCTGATCTGGTTTATGTGACAGCCTATTGGCAAAGCCATACACTGAAAAGACAAGGCTTCTAATATGCACAACTAGCACTGCACATTGCCACGTGCATAAGCCTGATGGGTGAGCAAATACTGATCGGGATATATTACATCTATCACTAGAGCGGATGTGACATCCAGGAAGTCTACAGTTGACAAAGCTCCACAGAGCTATAAAATGCTTAGGCTTGATACATACCTCCTCTTTTCTTGCCAGAGTTCATTTTCCTTGCTTTTCAGAGATTGCATACCGTCCTCCTTCCAGAGCAGCTTTTTCGGCCTCGTAACTTCTTTTTGTTTGCCTTCCCCTGGACAGCTGTTTGAATCAGTTGAGTTCTAGAAGACAAAAGAGAGGGAACAAGGACTTCCCTTTGAACTTGGCATTGGCACACAGCTTATTATTAAAGAAAAAAAAAATCTCTCACATTTATTCCATGGAACCATTTGGACCTGGTAAGGCTAACTTTGGATTTCATTAAGCCTTTAGCTGGAATAACCAACTAGTCAGACTAAACCAAGCATGAAAATAGTTAGGGACTAACCAATTTTTGGCAGAAATCCTTGAATTACTTCGAGAGTCTAGGCAGTCTTCCACTGGACTTGCAAGGACTTAGTGCGTGACCTCAGCTTGTGGTCTCTGGCTAGTGGGGGAAGCATTACTTGTATGCACTGGGCATCCTCAAAGGGAAACACCAGTACTTCCAAAGTGGTACTGAAGTAGTTCATACCTGACTGCTGGAGCTTGAGTAAGCCACGGCAGAAGATCTTTCACTTCTGGGTGCTGGCAGTGCCTACCATGGCATGAACAACTCCACTCAGAAAATTATTGTGACACAGCCATGGGGAAAATGGGTCGTGGCTGATGCCCTTGCACAGGGATGAGTGAAAAGAGGGGGCAGGAAAGGGGAGAGGAGAACAAATTATACAGTACTCCTTAACTTGAAGCTGAAAGGAGAAAGGAAGGTGGCTGGGTGCAGGTGCCTTAGGCAGGAGGAAATTATGTCTGGGAATCCCACATTTACACTACTGTGATCTCCCCTGAAGTACCATTCTCTGATCTCTGGAAGACATGTAATTAGACACTAGATGCATTGAATTAAACATTCTGTGCTGCATGAGTGATAAAACCATAGAGAGTAAACATTACTCTGTTTTGCTGCTTTCTAGGAGAGATGATGGGAGAGCAAAGGGAGGAAAACGGGAGGCAGAATTCAGTTTCATCTGAAATTGGCTTAGAGCACTCAGGACTCTGGACAGGGAAATCACTTTAGATTTTGTTGGCTTCGAGAAGGTAGTTGAAAGAAACAGAAAGATGTAATTGTTTTTTCATGGCACCAATTTAAAAAAAGAAGCAGCTGCAGAGAGAAAGTATCACTCCGTTCTAGTTAAAAATGGGATGGTAGCACTTGGGTTGGGAATATGGATCTTCAGTTGTGAAAGTATGTGTTACAGCACTCTGACGTGCCACTAGTTATAGAAGAGATCCAGGGAATATTCTTACTCTTACTGCTCCCAGACTTTGACAGCCTTTAGCAAAGGATTAAACTTTGCACTGAAGATGGCTTAGGCTTTACTGCCTTACTACTCCATGAGAAACTCACTGTTATCTTGTTTCCTTCAGTGGCAGAGGAAGAAGAGGAGAGGAGCTCAGCAGAGTTTGAAGAAACAATGAATGGAACTACAGTATCCTCAATTATCTTGCGCTCCTAAAGAGAGAGGATCAGGAGAGAGTGGGAGTTAAAAACGCAGAATATAAAGTACGAGCTTATGAAGTAGAAACATGGGGTTTTGCTATATGCCATATTTAGATGGCTAGGTAAGGATCTGTGGTACCAAGATTAATGGTAACACCTCAATTTTTAATGTGCTTTAAGATTTTGCACTTGCTTTCCTTTCACCATCATCATCTGAGATGGAATTTTCAAAACTGGAAAGAATATTCCACTTGTGACAGCACTACTGTTTCTCACAGCACCAGTCTATTACATTCGATATAAAAATATGAAATTAGCATTGGTACATGAGAAACTTTTTGTGAAAGTAGAAAAAAAATATTTTTTGTTCAGATCACAAGTATGTTCCTCAAGCATAGATTATATCTTTGCATAATGCACTAAACAAAGTGAAAACATAAATATTTTCTAATTTGCTGCAAAAATGATACATGTACATCAGAAGAAAACCACTATCATATATATTGTTAATATTCTACAGCTGAAAGCTTGAACATCTCCTGTGGAATTTCTTTTCTTTTAAAGGCTGGCTACAAAATATCTACATGATCAAGCCCAAGGCAGACAACAATTTCATCTGGAGTTCCATCAAGTCTAGGCACCAAGTATATGCCAAAACACACAAGGCTCTGCCTCCAGAGAGAAGCCAGAGTGTGCCCAGACATGACTATACTGACTCACCCACACTTGGAGAACAATTAGACACCTCCACCTACAGAGAGGTTCTGAGGATATCTGTCCAAATATTTAAATATTTTTCCTCACCATTCATGGCAGTGTTTAAGAGAAACAATTCTCCTGAGAATTCAGCCTTGAGAAGGCTTTTCATTAATTAATCTAGGTATAGGATTATTTTGTTATGTAAGTGGTGCATTTAAATAGGAAAAAAAAAGTCAATAAACAACCTCCTCTGAGCCTTATACCTCCTCGTAGTATCTACGCTCTTCCTCTTCAACTTCTCTCTGGGCCTTTTCCCATTCCTCTTTCAGTTTGTCTTGTTCCTTCTGATACTTCTCCTGTGGATGGATACAAATGCTGGTAAATTCAGAGCGTTCTGTATTAGGAGTAAATTCTGTAGTATCTCCACAGTGAAAATGAACCTGCTGAGAGTGGTTTAATCAGAAATAAGACAAAATAGGAAGATAAAAATTTGAAACATCCACAGGAATCAAAACAAGGCTTTTTGTTTCCACTCTCCCCACTTGTTTCTAGCACTTATATTTAACACCTTCAAACCACAAGGAACTTTTGACACATTAGAAGAAGCTTAATTTGTTAGAATTTTGAAGAACTTTGGTCAGAAATTAAATTTATGCTCAACAATTTCAATAATTTCTTTTTTATCATACAGGATTGTTTCAAAAAGCCATCACATATCCCACAGCACGGAGACATGGATTTCACATAAACAAGCAGGTTTTGCAGATAGTGGTACAAATTTAAGAAAGACGCCAATACAAGTTTATGAAATATGGATACCTGTACAAGTTTAAAAGATAAACAAATAGTGTGTAAAGGTTTAAAGAGAGTAAGCTTATAATCAGCTAATTTGCTTATTTTCTTCCTTGATGGAATGATTACTTGAGAATTGTTTTCAAATATTTTGCACAAAAAATTATCTCAAAGAGGCATTTAAAATTATTTGCCAGAACTGCTTTAAAAATAGAGAAGAATGGTGACTTCCATTTTCCTTGATCAGTTCCAACTCCTGCTCAAATTAGAAACCATATCTGCCTACTCCAGAAGAGATGTATTTACTACTTAGAGAACATCCACATTTGCCAGAAAAATTATTACAAGAATTTCACACTATTTTAAGTGGAAACCACAGTATTAGATAAAAGAAAATAATCTTAAGAAAGCTGTGGAGTCACACAAGTCATTCTTAAAAGATTAAAAGATTCCATTTTATTATTCTCCATCCTTTGACAGTTGTTTGCTTTTCTGTTACATGGCAGAAAGATATGATTTCTTTGGGGTGAAACTTAATCACAGTTTCAAAAGACACTGCTGACTGATTGGGAAATTCAAGTTTTCAGGGCCACTGCACTTCTGCCAACTAGGACACAAACCCGATACTTTTAGGTCTTGTCTTGAGGATGTTTCCCTCGCTCACAAACCCCCTCAAACCCAAGCCCTTTCACGTCCAAATTTAGCTTGATGTTTTCCCAGTAGAACCTGCAAACAAAGCAGAAGTCTAAAAAAATCTATTAAGACCATCATTTTAAAGAACAGTTTCATAGGTGTCAGGGTGAGTAAATTGTCAGTCTTGACAGGGAGGCTCCAAATAATTAAGTGCCCTGCGGTCTAGGCTCCACATATTTTGAATATAATTGAGGATCAACACATTTGGTGTAACTCTGCACTGGAATGCAGGACTAGTCCTTTTGGTTTTTCCATGAAGTGGGGAAGGGAGACATGAGAGTTCCTAAATCACAGAAAACGTGTATGCTTATCTGATCACTCATCTGCCACAGAATTTGCTCAAGCATCCAGAGAGGATGTGCAAAACATGACACAAAATGTCCAACTTTTGTCCAAAGGGACAATTCAACAGCTGAACCACACAGTGGAAGACATACAGTTTCTTCCCTACCTGAAGCAAGCGTTCCTGCTCATGTTGCCACCTTTCCTGACGCTTTCGCTCCTCTTCTGGATCCCAGGACCAAAAATTGGAACGCTTACATGAAGGAAAACCAAGCAATTACACTGTGACCCTACACTTCACAAAGTTACCAGAGAAAGCTGCACTTTGCCTGATATCGCCCTGTCAATGATGTTACAGTGGGAAATTGAGAACTAGATAACGGTTCTCTCAGCAGACAATATTCTAATATTCTAATATTCTAATATTCTATTCTTCATTGACATTTGGGATTCCCACAGGTATCCCAATGATAAAGTAATAATTTGGTTTGCAAAGAGATTCTTGGGAAATATCACTTGGAGGGGGAAAAAAGGAACAAGATCTCAAAAAAAGCTCCAAGCAGCACTGAACAAAGCCACCTGTGACTAGTCAAATTCAATGAACATATCTACAGTTGGCCCTCTTGCACTTCATGCCCCCCATATTGCGGCTTCAGATCTTAGCTTCAGATTTTTTAGTGATCAAGGAGACCCATTTTCGCAACTGCACATGCGTGATCTGCAGCGACAGCCGCCCCTGCGCTCCGCCAGTACCCCACCCCTGCCAGGCAAAGCCGGGGCTCCGCCGCTTCACCACCCCCCCTGCACGGCCACCATGTCAACTGATACACAGCAACACAGTGCCGAAACTACACTGGGGATCGCCTGAGGGTGCGGGGCAAAGTTGCATATTAATGAGCTGCCATTCAACACCGAAGTAGGGCTTCATGGAACCCCACTAAGACCGTGGGTCCGTGATATAGGAGACCCAACTGTATATTGGTTCTCTATAATGTTCTGCACAACATAAAAAGCAATTTCATAGTCTCTCATATTATATGTCTGCCAGCACCACAGCCTGTAGCCTTGCTTTGAATTTTTATTCATAATGAAATAAACCATCAAGCTTCACTAGGGATCCTATTACATGATACATTTAAAACCCTAATAATCAAGGGCAATTTTGGACACTTGCTGTCACATCCCTTTCCACTAAGACTAGCATTTGAATCTGACAGGAGGAGAATATGTCTATTTCTGTGTGACAAACAGAATATGAAATACTGTGTACTTCAGAGTAGCATTTGTGGTGTGTTGGGGTTTTTCTTTCCATTGAGGAAACTAGAATTGTGGTGTCCTTTAGTTCCTATGCAATGAAAATAGAATGGATAATCTACAATGACACAGTTTTCAAGATTGTGATGCTTTAGTGGCTCCGGCAACTGAATACTGTAGAGCTACCACTGCCACCAGATAAGAGAAGAAATGCACAGATTTCAGATTCAGACTATGCTTTGACTTGGGTTGTACTTTTTCTCGCACTTGTCCATGAGATAAAAATTCTCATTCTTATTTAGTGACATTACAAGACAGTTTGAGTAAAAAACTAATTTTTGCTAAACACAAATCTCTAAAACAAATAAAGATGCAAAGAAGGTACTCACATTTGATTTATCACCACTATCTGAATTAGCTATTAAAAAAAAACAGAACAAAGAAAGATTAAATTAACATAGCAAAATATGCTTAGTCTGTAATTAAATCCACATTATATCTGTATAAAAAAGCTTCATGTTAGTTTCCTATTAACTCCTACAACCAAATGCAAGGAAATAAATCAAAAACCCCCAGATCACACCCATCACCAACAAAACTACTTTTAATCTCAGTACAGAGGAGCACAATATTAACTAACATCAGGTTCTACTCTACCACTAGCTAATGCCATCTACTTCTTGCCACATATGTTAGGAGTGTTCAGACACTGTTACCTACCTTGATCTACTTTTCCCTTCGTGATTCAGTGTAGGGAAGGAAAAAGTACAGCAAAACTAAAAGGATGGGACTACACTATTCAACAGCCACAGTTACGAAGAGAACCATTGCCATTTTCTAGCCAAATGTCTTTGAAAATTTGGCTGATTTCAAGAAATTAAGAAAAAGGTATTTATAGGCAAGGGATTTCTTTTGGGTGCCTGAAAACAGACCATCACAACAATTTGCAACCCAACAGCTCTTTGTCAACTGTGCAGCAGGAATAGATACTTTCTACGAAAGCAAGAGGTAGAACAAGTCCCCATGATCATCAATTTTTACCCCAGGCCTGCGTCCAGAGACATCTACGACTGCAGGCAGCAGAAGGGCTGAAGCTGGTCTTTGAGCTGCATTTACCTGACTGTGAGAAAAACTGTGAGCGCCGCCAGTTGTTGCGAACCCTAAGTGGAACCGCGGCCCCACGGGGCGGCTCTGCAGGCAACGGCACGGAGACAAAACAAGAAACAGTGCGGTCAAAAGGCAATGACAGACTCTCAGACTTGAGCCACCTTGGCCACAAGGGGGATTTTCACTGCAGTCGCTTTGGCCCATGGCAGCTGGTTTACAATGGACTTGAAGATCACACGGACTGTCTGTATTTAAACGATACTTACGCAACATGACACCTGAACTTACACGAGATCTCTAACACATTATTGCTAGTCCACGGCAGCCACCCCTTCAAGTCATGGTCCTTGCATTAATTCTTATTGCAGACAGAGGTTTCTAAGGATTTTGTGATTTTTTTCAGCGCTCTGTGTGCTGTGAACACTAGAGTGCAGCCAAGTCTTTCAGCGCCACTCAGAAAACAGAGAGACCTACAATCCGTTGCCGGATGTTAGGGTTGATTTATGCTTAACATAAAATGATACTGTTTCAAAAGCTTAGGTAGTACTTTCCTACTTAAGGTAAGTGAGAATTTTATTCCTTTTCAAACAATCATAGAGTAGTTTGGGCTGGAATGAACCTTAAATATCATCTACTTTCAATTCCCCCTGCCATGGTCAGGGACCCCTCTCTCTAGGACTGAGATTCTCAAAGCTGCATTCAACCTGGTCTTGAACACTTCCAAGGATGGGATAACCACAACTTCCCTAGACAACCTGTTCCAGGGCTTCACCACACACAGAGTAAAGAATTTCTTCCTAATATCTAATAAATCTACCCTCTTTCAGGTTAAAGCCTTTGCTCCCTGTCCTATCACTATGTTGTCTTGTAAAAATTCCCTCTCCAGTTTTTCCACAACGGATCACCTTCAGTAGTTTCAACCTTGAATACATTAGGCTAATCAGTACATTACCTACACATAAACTAACAACCTGGCAAGTTCTCAAGGGGAAGAAAACCTTAGATGATTTTTCTCTCTCACTTTCATAATACTTACATACATGCATCTCTAAAATAAATATAAATTCAAACTACTAAACATTATCAATCTTAAGCAAAACTTTGCCATGAAGTTTCAAGGGAGAACAAAAAAAGTTTCTGCTCTGCAAGAAGTTGTGTTGCCAGCAGTCAAATTCAAGAATGTGGCCAGATATGTGTATTGTTGACCTCTGAAAAGGAGCTCCACATAAGCAGTCAAGTGCAGAACTTATCTCCAGAAAATTTTATTGTGAGAGAAAACCAACTGCTAAGCCATTTTCATCTGTGAGCAGTAATAAGCAGTACTCCTTGGCATAATACTTACAACTTTTATTGCTAGGATAGGTAAATGCAAGATAGGCCTTTCCCTGCCCCCCTCCACTGTGTCGCATTTCTGCGGTTGGTGTTTAAGAGGAACAGCCAGAAGAGTCCTTTGCATCACAGAAGCCACACTACCAATATCAGTCAATGCAACCAGAAAATAACTATTTGAGCTCCAAAACCCTCCAGGTCATTCATTAGGCACTTCTCCCTGAACACCACATGCACCTATTCAGCTCCAAATGCTTTTTGCTCACCTTTTAGACCAGAATTATGCAGAGTGACCTGGCTGGTCTCAGGTACCTTCTTTAAAAATGGCAACACTACACTCCCCTTTTGTTCTGGGGCTTTTGCTTTCATCACCTGTTCAGACAGGAGCAGAAAATAGCATTAAAAACCCAACAGGTTCAATCAAAGGTTAACTTAAACCCTTTCTACTTATTTTCTGAATCAACATTATAAAAGATGAAGCCTCTATCTCCAGAATTACAACACTGAGTTGCAGTATTGATGTCCTTTAAGCAATTAGTAGCCGCTTGCTGCTGACATTCATACTATCCTGCACACCCAGGCCGATCCTCTAACAACATGTAACAGAAACCATCCCCCAGGGTCATTCCTTGGCAGATTGTTATAAATAAACTCCTGAAGTGACATTATGTAAAGAAAAATAGCAATTCACACAATAAACATTTCCATGTGTGATCCTTATCTTTTTTTTGTTTGTTTGTTTGTTTGGGGGGGGGGCTTGTGGGGTTTTTTTTGGTTTTCTACTCCTCCTCTTTGTTGCCTACACATACCTCTGGTGTACAAAGGGGCTCTGCTTCATTTTGCTGTTCCATTTCAGGGTTCTTCACGTCTTTGTTGCTTGAAGCAGCTTCCTCTGAAGGGACAGGACTGGGAAGAAATTCTAATCTCTTCACAACAGGGCTGGCACAAGCTACAGTTGACTTGAATTGCTTTTGATCAGAACCTAATCCACACATATAAAAGACAATGTTGCAAGGTTAAGATACTTTTTCAAATAAAATGTAGGCCTATTTCTTACAATCCAATTTCTTGGATTCACAGTATATACTGTGAGTCAATTTATTGGATGTTTTGAAAAAAACCTTTTTTTCTTTAACAGAGGCAAAATCAATCTCTTAGAGAAGACAATGATTTGAGAATGAAATTCACCTGTCAAAATGTAGGTTCTTACACTTCACTTGGGCATCAAGGGACACCCCTCATGTTGAATACAGAAGTAATCCTTGGGAAAGAGTCACACAAACTATTTCAGACTCTCCTCTTTGGCTGAGATGAGCCATAACCTACAATATGCCAACTAAGCTAAGATCTCTACTGAAGTTGTGATGAATCCTATCCTAAGATGCTACACAGACAAGTAGCTACACCAGAGTAAACATGGTGTGACTGTCAGCATGGGAGGAACCACACCAGCTGAGCATCAAACAGTAAAAAAACGGTGTTAACAGGAAACCTTAGACAGTAATAACCTAGGTGTCATTCAATTGTTAAAAAATCCAACAAGCTGATGCTGGGTTATGGGAACAGGGAGTACAAGCACACGGGTCTACAGCTGAGGATTGTGACCGCTAAACTGCTGATGGCTGATACCACTATTGGAAGCAGAGTGGGTGTCAGCATTCCAGGCACTGCATAAGTACCCAGAAGCTTCAGATCTTGTCCTCTTTTCAACTAGAGTAGAAGAGGCAGCTTCTGAATGTACCTCTTTGACAGGCTAGAAGAGTGAGCTAAGAAAGAGATAAACTCTAAGGCTCCACTAAGAACCTGCACACAAGCAAAGATGAGCTTCTCCTGCTGCCAGGCAGATGCACCCTGCACCTGCTTTGGAGCAGTTCCCACACCATTAGTGGCATAGAGGCCATGACATGGAAGTATCTGGCTTGTACTGAACAGCAGAGGAGGTTGCTTACTCTACATGAAGTTCAAGCAAGCCTGCTTTACTTTGATAACCCATTAAAAAAATTAACAACCATAAAAAGACCGGGAACTTAATATGATAGTAGACAGCAGATGAAGTGCCTACTCAAAGATGATGTTTCAGAAACGAACTCTTGAGGAAAACAGCTTAAAATTCTACCAGCAAATTCCTTTCCCCAGATTAGGAATCATGCATAAAGGCTTTAAAGCAGAAAATTAGGAGTCTGAACAATACTGTCCATTTAAAGCCCCTATGAGGACTGGAGTGCCCCTTCTAACTATTTTCACCCATTTCTTAATATTTTGGGTGGGGAAAGTATTAAACAGAAGCTATTACTGACTGATAGCTTCTGCCCTTGTTCCTTTCCTGATAAAGCATGCTGTGGCACCAGCTTTTCACTTGCACAAACAGCAAAGTGGACAACTTGCACCTTGATTATCGCACGGCCAGTTGTGTCATTTCAACCACAGCACGACAGAATAGCTGGAAGGGGCCTCAGCAGACCATCTATTCCCACCTTCCATAAGAAAGGGAACCTAGAGGAGATCATCTAGCACCCTGTCCAGTTGCATCTGAAAAACCTCCCTCCGTGAGGACTTTACCACATCCCTCGGGAGGCAGATGCAGTGAATGACTGTTCTTACTGCATAAAATTTCATTTTATGTTGAGATTTCTGACATCTGCAGCATTTCCTAATGAGTCCTGCTGGTGATGGTGTAGATGACCTTATCAGACTCCTGCCCCAAAGTGGGCCTCCACCCATCAGTGGGGAAGAGCAAGAGCAGGAGGGGAGAGCAGCAGCACACCCACCTGGGGACAGGCATGCTGGGTGGGCAGGTGCTGCACTGGTGGGGCTGGGCTCTGCCTGTGGGCTGGTGGCTCCATCCACTTCCATTGGAGAGGCCTGGAGAGAGGAACACACCACAGACAGAGTGAGAGCAGTGGAAAAAGCGGAAAGCATGTGCTAATTCCTCCAGGCAGCGCTTGCTTTGTAGTGTGTTCTAACCAGATTGCTTTGGAGCTCAGCAGCTCACTGGGGAGTATGTTGCAGAGCAGAATGCACCCAATTGCGGGTTGAATCACTTGGCTTTAATCTACTTTTCAGAACACTAATCAGCAGTCATTAATGTGGTTGGTTTGAAATAGCTCCTAGGAGCTTTTAAAATGGTAGGAGATCTTGGATTGTGTTAGCTGGAGATAAGCATACATTTCACCCCTAGTACCCCCTTCCAGAGTAACACAAAAATGTATGGATTAGTGAATACATAGCATATACCAGGATTTGGAAAGTGGCAAAGTAATTAAATACTTCCTTTATTTCACGGTTGTCTAAACAATCTGTTATCTAAAGGGAAAAGCCAGACTTGGTATTAAAAGTAATGAAATATTTGAAATACTACTAAGAGAGGACTGAAAAAATACGGTGAGACCATATCAAGACGATAATCCAAATGCTTTTGAAAAACAGGCTTCTTGATTTGGGACAGGGCTGTTGCAGAGTTAAAACCACACTGTCAAAATAATGGCAACACTTCAGCTGATCTGTTCAGCAGTTTCCACCATACATCCCCTTTTCCAGCAGGCAAATCAAGAAAAATTTGCAGCAAAGTGATCAGCCACTTCACAGTGCTTCTAATGTCAGAAATATCTAGCAAATGTCACATTCAACACAGGAAAATAAAAAAGCATATTAATCCACCAACTAGACCATGTCACTGAGATCCTCATTGAGTCTTCTCTTAAACATCTCCAGGGATGGCGACTCCACCACCTCCCTGGGCAGACCACTCCAATGAGCGATCACTCCCTCTGTGAAAAACCTCTTCCTAACATTCAGTCTAAACCTCCCCTGGTGTAGCTTGAGGCCATGTCCTCTCGTTCTGGTGTCGTCAGCCTGAAAGAAGAGGTCCACATCCACCTGGCGGCAGCCTCCCCTCAGGTAGTTGTAAACAGCAATTAGGTCGCCTCTGGGCCTCCTCTTCTCCAGGCTGAACAACCCCAGTTCCCGTAGCTACTCCCCACAGGGCTTGTCCTCCAGTCCTTTCACCATCCTTCTCTGGACCTTCTCAAGCAGTTCAACATCCTTCTTAAACGGGGGAGCCCAGAACTGGACACAGTACTCGAGATGTCCAGAGAACTTTGCTGCTGGCATAGCTTGAATCCCTGCCTTACCTCCTCTGGTAAGGGAGGCCCTCTGAAGAGCGGCAGGGAACATATGTGGGAAGCTGCCCTCCAAGGAAATGGTGTGGATTGGTGAGGGGGCCACGGCTAGCAACATGGTCAAGCCCAGCAGAAATCCAGATGTGTTGGGAACAACAGAAGGAGCTTGCAGCTGCCAAGGGCTGTACTGCCACCTCTCAGCAGGACAGGGACCATATCACAGCCATGAGTCTCTAGAATGAAATCCACTTTAGTACAGTGGTAAGTGTCCCCACCTGGCGTGTGGGAGACCCGGGTTCGATTCCTGCCAGGGAGACAGTGTTAAGAGTTGGACTCGAAGATCCTTGTGGGTCCCTTCCAACTCAGAATATTCTGTGTGAGTCCCAATAGAAAAAGTGGTTTAAGATCAATGAATCACAGAATCACAGAATACTATGAGTTGGAAGGGACCCACAAAGATCATCTAGTCCAACTCACCATCTAACACCCGTACAGAGACCGAACGCACATCCCAGAGTGGTAAACATAAACCTAGTTCTCTCACAGGCTAACAGGCCACCCTGAGCCAGAAGGGACCCACAGGAGCATTCAGCCCTACACCCCCCAGCTAGACCATGTCACTAAGCTCCTCATCAAGTCTTCTCTTAAACACCTCCAGGGATGGCGATTCCACCACCTTCCTGGGCAGACCATTCCAATGAGCGATCACTCTCTCTGTGAAAAACCTCTTCCTAACATTAAGTTTAAACCTCCCCTGGCGTAGCTTGAGGCCATGCCCTCTTGTTCTGGTGTCATCAGCCTGAAAGAAGAGGTCCACACCCACCTGGCAGCAACCTCCCCGCAGCACTTGCTGGAGATGGATGCCTGCCATCTTCTCCACTGCCCGGCACATTCCAAAACACCCTCACCTCTGCCCACCCTCACCCTCTGCCTCAGGCAAGACATGGAGACATATCCCCTACCTGCCTAAAAGCACTTCTTAAACTGGATGAGGCAGAGAATGAAATATAGTCTCCAAAATGGTAGCATGGAAAGTTTCAGAACCTCCGCCATGTCCATCTGTGAATGTATCTATACCAAGAGCAAACAAGGCATGGACTTCCTCCTCCATGTTGCCCATGCTCCAAGGAGGGACAGCCAGTGGAGATGAGGCACAGGCTAGAATGCAGGGCCCAGAGAAATGCTGCAAAGACTGCAAATCTTGTTCCCCAGAGGTTTGCCGCTTGCCATTTAGTTGCTCTTTTCTCTCATATAACCCACTTCTCTTGCCCCCAGCCCATCTTGATACCAGAGATCTTACACTAAAAGCCCCAGAAGAACACTAGCAAATAAACAAAACTTCTTCAGCCTCAACTCTGACACCTGATGCAACAGCAGCCAGTGGAGAAGCTACTGGAAAACCTTCCCAACCTTGCCCAATACAGAAACAAGTACAGCAATCCCTCGAATATTGCAGGGGGTCGGTTCCAGAAAGATGCTGCAATAAGCGAGATCTGTGAAGTAGCTGTAAATACGGTAAATACTGTAATGACAGGGAAAAACATCCCACAATGTATTGAACCTGTGAATGGTGAAATGCAAAGTAGTGAGATATTACTGTATTCCCCTCATACATGAAGACAGCCAGGCCACTGTAACAGGTTGGCCAGATAGGTCAATCCATCTCTCAACTAAGAGGTTTTCAAAACTCGAATGATAAAGCCCTTACCTGATCTCATGCCTGATCCTGTTTTAAGCAGTAGACTCAGCTAGAGATCTGCAACCTGAATTATTCTATGTCATTCTAAAGCCTACAAAACTCCATTAAATCTAAACAAATGGCTAGTTTTCACCTGGAAAAGCACAAGGTTCCAAACTCACTGCTCCAAACTATAAGCTATTCCAAATGAATTGTTGCAAATTGCAATTATTAATGCTTAGGTTGTTATTATTCTTGGTAAAACATTGGAATTCACCCTCCAGTCTCAAAAAGCAACTGTCCAAATAGAAAAATTAAAATAAATAAATAAATTCAATTTTAATTTCAACCATGGGGGCTTTAAAGCTATAAACTATAATAACTCCAGGCCAATACCAAAAGTGTTAAAGTATTACATACACCCAGGAAGGTCACCTGCTGATGTCAGCTGGAACTGGGAAAAGAGAACAGCCACACTGGCCTCTCAGAAGGGTTACAATGCTTAGTGAGTGTTGAGATGATACACGGTGCACAGGCATAATACACTTTGATCACCTCTGGGCCCTGAGTTACCTCAGGAACCTAAACCTGGTGCTGTTATGTAGCTATCCTGCACAAGTGCAATAGCCAAATGTACTCTTAACCTATATCCAGGAGATTGAACCAGGGATAGACATAAATGTTATTTATAGAAAATAGAAAGAGCTACTACTTGCTGCAGGAAAATTGATTTTTCCAATGGCATGCTGCTGAAGTTCTCTTCCTGCTCATGAGACGTGACTCTTTCTCCTCCCTCTGCTGAGCAATTAAATGCTAGTGACATACAGCTAAAAATATAAAACTGATTAGTAAGTAATTTATAAAAAAATTAAGTCAACTTCACTGGGGAACTCTCTCATTTCCACTAAATCTATTTATAATACCAAGTTAATGTAATACTACCTAGTATTTTATCCACAGGTATATGATACATTTAAGAAAATTCTTGTGCTCAAACAGTTGATAAAATAACTTCTCAACCACAGACTATCACCCTTCGTATTTCATAAATATTTTGTAATCAAATGATGATGATATCACTGAACATGAGAAAAGGCACACAAACATTTCATTATACCTAGGAGGATATTTTGACACGGACACTGAAAAACTGAATAATCTGGTGAGTGATGTTTCTGATGTATTTCAAAGGAGCTCTCATGTTTTAGGATGAAGGATTCACGTGGCCTCTCAGCATCTCTCTGCTGCAGCCACAGAGGTTTGTGTGTGCAGAGGACTCATTCTGCAGGGCAACAGAACCATTCCACACGCTGGCTCTGCTGCAGATGCTTATAAGGTGAGGTCACACACCACCTCCTCATCCACCACCACAGACAATGAAGCCTTCAAGGGAAGTAGGAAAAACCTTGGTGCATCAGAGCTGTGATTATCTCTGCCCACTGATCTAGGCTGGTGTGAAGACTGTGTCCTATTAACTCCTGAAACTGAAGAATGACATCTACTTGGATTGGTGTTTTTATTACCCTGTGCATCTAGCTACCCAGGAGCTACCTGGCAGCTTCCCCATTTACAATTTAGAAGCCTTAGTCCATGATGCAAAGTTAAATATTGTGATTACAGTTGTGGTTATGAGCAGATCAGTAACAGAGGACAAAGCAACACCTGGGTTCTGCTAAACAAGGTATCCATTTAACAAAGACACAAGCAGAGCTGCACATATAATGTTACCAAACACTTATTAGGCATGAAAATAAATTAGTTCAGTTTGTGACAGATAGGATTTTTATCGCATAAACTAGGATATCAGTACAAGCATTTCTTTAATTATCATCATACAAGCCAGAAAGAGCCATATTGCCAACTGCTGTGGCAGAACCAGACACCCTTACAAAACCCTAAAAATGCAATAACTAAGAACACCTAAGACACAGAGTGTCATGACTTCTAGAAGAATACAAACTCCAAAGGAAGTTACAGTAGAACTTTATTAACCCTTATTGCAAATTAAATTGAACCACAGCTCAGGTAACATTGCTTGCACATAAAATCACCAGAAACATTGTTAATGTATTTTCTATGAAAACATGTCCAAAAGCTGTGAGAATGCAGAGACAGATATACATGGGTTAGAGCTAGAGTTTAAATTCTGTAAGACCATTCAGAAATGAAAGTAGTTGTGGTGTCAATAGCCATATCTAGAAACTGCCTGACACATCTTTCATACTCTTGTAATTTGGATTCTACAGGTATCACTGACTTCACAATTTTTATACAATGATTTCCTCATCAAAATTCCTGTTTGCAGTCGTGTGAGTGGTGGGTAATGGTAGCACGAATTTGGGCTGCCACAGCTAAATTTCTTGCATGCTATGCCTGTATAATACTATAGCCAGAACACTGCTTTGACAGGTTAAGTCGTCTGCCAGCTACATAAGGCTGTACTCAGGCCAGTTATTACAATCAAAGATCAAGGTAATCAGTAACTGGCAGAGAACCCTTGAAAATGTTACAAGAAACAGTGTGAAGTATTCCCGACAATCATTACAGTTAGTACTGCTCGATTGTGATGTAAAATAAACTCCTGTCACTCAGAGACACTGAAAAGTGCATGACTGTTTGGTGGACAGGAGACAGGCATGTTATATTCATAACCAAATGCTGAGTAGAGTTCCCTTCTAGCTGCTTTGAAAATTTGCTGCTCTCACTTCTCATCTTAAACCTTTTTCCCTTCAGGTAGTCCAGCCCTCCACACATCTTTTCATGTGTAGTTCAAGGCAAAATTGCCAATCTGGTACAGACAAACTTACTCTATGAGTGTTTCTTGTAATGAAACAAAGACTTGTTTTACTGGGTATGTATAAATCAGGATTTCAGCTCTGCTCTCCTGTAGCTTGGCCAACAATCCTCAACCACAAGAAAGCTTGTATTTTAATCACAGTTTCATCAGTGGATTTTTGAAGATGAAGGATAGTGTTAGTTGGATATAGAAAACAAGTTTATTTTGCGCCAAGCATGAAGCAAGCAGAGATGGACAAGTTTAAGCTAGCTAGAGAAAAACTAAAAGAAAGTTTGTCTCCCCACCCTCACCACCTCACCTTGGTATTGTTTCAAGTTGCTACCTATATTTATCTTTTTGGTTGATCAGAGTAAAGTTATAATTAGACCTATAACAAGCCAATAATTTCTAAATGCACATCAGAAGACTGGTTAAAACAAAGGGGCGTTATTTAGTGACATTTAGTCTCCCTACACTAAAATCTGCACATTGTTTTAAAACAAAACATTTACTCTGCCAACTTCTGATTCAAAGAGCTAGAGGATACAACTTCTCAGCATTTGTAACGTGCACCACTGTTCTGTATAAAGGAAAGAAAACACAACCTAAATGGCTGACAGGTAGGACCAGGATGAGGAGATTATTCTTATGTTAGCGCCACCATTGCCATTGACTAACTAGTCTTTGGGCCTTTGTCCCAGTTTTGACAATTGTATTAAGAGAGGTCTGCTTTACCTACTGCCCCTCATAGCATCACATTGCTCCACAAACACTACTGGGATATTTTCATCCTGTTTGTAGGCCAAGTTTATCCTTTCTAGCCTTAAATCACAGGCAAAATTTCACAAGCTACTCTAAGTAAAGGTAAGCCTCTTGTAAAATCCCCTACACATTACCTATACTTTACCTAATACTCTACCTATACACTACAGATACAAGTATTGTTCCTTGATAATATCTTTCCTTACTGCCCTGCCCACTTGCTGCAGTTCTTTGCATCTCATTTCACAGTAGATTTAGGCAGGATGCACATGTTTCCCAATCAGTCTGTTTGGCAAACATTATTTGATTCACATATAGATGGGGTTCTTCTCTTGTCCAAAAGACAAGTGACACAGAGGTCTTACCCATAGGAAATTATTTCTGCACTTCCCAAGCTCCCCAAAAGCCTCAACAGTATTAGTGTTTTAACTGGTGCAACTTAAATAAACTTTAGGCCAAAAGGGCTGTTAAAGTACCCTTGCACAGCATCTCCCCTATTGCAGATAATGCCTGAGGCAGCTAGACAGATTTAAACTAGGATTACAGAGCTTCAAAGGGCAGCCTGCCAGGCGGAGAGGAGACAGGACTAGTCCGTTTGACAAATGAACTGAAACAGCAAAAGAGCAGCCCTATGAGGGATGTAAAGAACAGGAAGAGAATCAGAATGGAGAACAGGAGGGCCAAAGTTAAGGTATATATGAAAAATAATAGATATTTCACTAAATAGACTTGGGGCAGAAAATGAATGAATAAAACATAAAACTAAATCAAATCTATGAGAAATTAGAAAGGAAAAATCAAACGTCTGAATCAGCATCTCTTAACGGAACAACTGTCTGTGAATCTTACTCAAAGCCTGGGAAGGACATAGCTAACAACAACTGTATCAATCAATTACACAGGTAAACACAGCGAAAGTAAGTCTAGAAATGGCTTTGAAAACATGCTTCATTTGTAGAAGTTTTCTCAAGGCAAAAGAACTTCAGTAAATTCTTCCAACTCCAGACAGTTCTTCATTTCAACTGCTTTTCTATGCCCGCTTCTGTTGTCTTCTCCTCTTCTAAAAATTCAGACAGGTTAAGCACCAGACCTATAGTCCTGTTTTCTCCTTGTGGGAGGTGATACACTGGAGGCTTTTGGGACTCTTCCTTACTTCTAAGAATGTGTGGCTTGGAAGCCCCTTCACTGGGGAAAAAAAAACAAACCTCTTTTTCTCTTCTGGAGGGCTGACAGTGACAGCATCCTACCCAGCAAGAGGCCATGTTTTATGGGGAGTATGACAAACTTATGAGGATCTTTCCTATTCTGGATTCTCAACCATCCTGGAGGGGTTATACTTTCAGAGAGGAGTTTAGTATTTCAGGCTCTGCAGATGAGGCTGACATCATTGTGTTGGTTGTCCAAAGACCAAAGTAAAATTAGAGGGAAAAGGCTGAGGGAGAAGGCTGAGTGAAGTGAGTCCAGTGCATCTGCATTTAAGGCCCCAGACCAATTGCCTCCGTATCAAGCTGCCTATAGCATTGCTGGCCTGTGTCCCAACACACAGTGAATGAAGAAGCCAAGCATCAGTACCATAGCCCATCTCTGTAACCTGGCATCTAAGCGCTTTCAATCCATGAAACAGGGCCATCCTGTATGCTCAGTAGCTAAATTACTTCCCATGCCCTAATGGGCACGTAGAGGCATGGAGGCAATGAGGCATGGAGATCTGGAAATTTAAAAAGAAGCATCTGGATAAAGAGAAGTAAACATCCAGAAGGAACAGAACCTGAAACCTTATTTTAGGCTGGAAAATTCCCTTCCAAGCACAGACAAGTCTCATTTTCTTTTCCCTTATCAAGCTCAGTGCATTCCACTTATTTTCCCATGGAAGATCCCCCTCAAAAGAGTCTGGTCTCCTTGCTCTGTCCATGACATGCTCAACACATATAACTTTGCTTGAAACTGAATTGCCAGGAGTAATTATAACATTATTTCCTCTAGTCAGTTCCATTGCAGATGGAATGTTGAAGCTAGTGATATAAAATCTGTAGTTAGAGCAGAGACATTCTGTCAATAGCACCCTTTGGGTGCACACTCATTCTCTCCTGAAGGCTTCACCAATAAGTGCACTCAAGCTTACAAATCAGGAGTTACTCTGCAAATGTCAAGAGCTGCACAGAACCTGAGGAGCAAAACTCTTCTGCCTCCTTAGCCATAATCATCACAAGGGCTAAGAACTGGGAGCAGAAATCCAACACTGAAAAATCTGTGTTCAGCTGGCCGTATCATCCTCAAAGCTATAGAAAGGGAAGCATGAGAGGACATCAAATGGATACAAGCAAACTCAAGAATTAACAGTGGCTTCTGTTGCCGAATTTTCTAATAACTCTTAACTAGGCCTGGAAATCAAAAAAATGAGACAATAGCACTTTCATTTGGCTACTTTGCTCATTGCCACCATGCTTCTAATCTTCAGCAAGCTGGGGTTCCTCCCTATTCTCCAAACACTACTATAAAAATCCACTTTAGTACAGTGGTGTCCCCACCTGGCGTGTGGGAGACCCGGGTTCGATTCCTGCCAGGGAGACAGTGTTAAGAGTTGGACTCGATGATCCTTGTGGGTCCCTTCCAACTCAGAATATTCTGTATTCTGTATTGTATTATCTGCTCCTCCATATCAGATGCAATGCTTTCCTGGCTTTTGCCCTCATAGCCAGATTGTTCAGAGGCAGCCTCAGCTCTGCCTTCCTGCAAATCATTCACTTTTGATTCTATACCAGCTCCCTCTGACAGAATCAAGTCTGTGCCCACAGCACACCCCAGTTCCCAGGATGGCTGCAGGCTCAATGGTTTGGTTGTTCACTGCTAGAGACTAGAATTAAGCAGAGGAAAGACACAAACCCTTTCTCATGAATGAACCATCATGCCTCAGGAAAGATCTCTGAGATCCCTGCCTACTCCCTTTTATCCATCTGGCCAATGTTTGGATGAAATCTGAGATGAAAGAAAAAAATTATCATACTCCAACTCTCACCACATCTCCAATTCTCTTTGTTGTTACACAGAAAAAACCAGTGTGAATTCCCTCTCCTGTCACTTACTTGCAGCTCTTTTACATGCTTTATTTGTAATCCTGTTCTTATTTCTTGTTCGGTTTTTACTGTCTACTTTTATTACAGTTTTGTAGCATCTAGACACCTGCTGTGATATGCTCTAGTTTTACTTTTGCCTTTTTCTCTGGGGAAGAGGGGGAGAGAAAGATGAAAAGTTAAAATTAATTTGTTTCTCTGATAAGGCAGTTAAGAAGGATGTTGGCCCCTCTGAGCATTTCAATAGCTTACCCCTTTTCTAGTATTTCTGCAAGGGGAATGAAAACCAAATGTTCAAAACTGCCAGCATATCCACATCCTCCTCTTTGAAAGCTGAAAACTGAGACTAATTATAATGGTGCACACAGTCCAATTATGTTGCTGATCTAATCAGCTTACATTAGGAGAAGAGCTGAATAAAACTGCACAACGGCTGGGACACTGAATCAATTTTTCCCAGGCCCAGCACATTTAAAGCATATTTATCAGCTGTGTGACATCCAAAAAAAAAAAAAAAAGAAAAAAGAAACACTGGCTGCAAAAAGTTTTTTGAATCTTACTCTCCTATTATGCTACCCACATACAAAAGGAAGAAGCCTTTAATTAACAAAGGATTTGGGGTTTTGTTGGGGTTTTTTGTTGTTGTTGTTTTGGATTTTTTTCCCTGGTCTGGGCACACCCTCTTGAAATAAGGCAAACATATGCACTTGGGTATCATTAGTTAGTGATTAAATACATCATGAGACAGAAAATTGGCAAAGAAAGTAAGGCTGGTTTGTTTGTGTTGGTCTTACTGTTGGGTCTTTGTGCACACTCTGAGTGGCAGGCCTTGGTAAACTGAGCTCAACACTTGGGGGGTCCTTCTTCAACTCTACTGGGGGTCTGTCCCCTCTGGCTACTCCGTCAAATTTCAGAGATCTGCTTGGCGAAGGAGTAAATATTACTGTTGTACACTCTTTATCCTTCTCTTCCATGCCGTTGACATTTTCTCCACTCATGCTGACTTTTCCATCTACCTGCAGAATACAGTTAAACAAATACGCTGAAAAAATTAGCGTTCAAAGGAATTTAGGAAATTAGGACTTCAACATGATATTATAATCATTAACACAGTCAGTTGTATTAGTGAAGGATGGAGCCAGGCACACATTTCATTCAATGGAACAAAATCCCTAAGGAGATCATAAACAAAATACAGACATAAGGTAATAATTTTTCTCAGTTTCCGGGTTTCTCACATACCAATATCTCAGTAACATAAAATTACCCTTCTGTGCATCACAGATTAAAAGATTTTTTTAAAAAATCAAAAGTTCATGTTAAATTTAGACCAAAACTGATGGAGTTTGCATTGCCTCATGCAAGAGGCAAGCAAGTTCTCCAGGTCTACTTATGCCAACTAACTGCTTATGTACCTCAACGACCTTAACACAGTATTGGTAGATCATGCTTTTTCAAGCACTGTCATGTGAACTTTGAAGGGTCAGGAGCAGTTGAGTTCATCCACTTGTTTCTTTATTGTTCATAACAGGGAATCAAGGCACCAACAAATAAAACTGGGCATTCCACCTTCCCCGTGAGGCGATAAAATAAATTGAGTTTAGGCAATCTCCTTGAAAAGGAGAGCACAGAAACAATTTAACTGCTTTTTTTCTCAGGGTCAGGCTAGGTCCTTGGTGATCACATATTCCTGCTAAGAAACCCTTAAGCAAAGAAGAAAATACAAAATGTGCTTTGGCTTCTTCTGCACTAATACAGCTTCTTCTTGGGACTTCAATATTTTGTAATTTCTGAATGGTGGTGGCATGTAAAGATTTCCTTCAGTTTGGAGGGCGGTTTGAAGAAGTATACAGAAAAAAGGTATTGCTACAAAGAACTCACTGGTCATTCCCCATGAGAGGGCTGAAGTGGAGGGATACCAGGTATCAGTACCACCATATTGCTCCTGCTTAGTCACAGCACAGATGTTTATAGGCTTGTCAGCAGGGGTGAGGTGTGCTACTCTGGGCAAGCATAAACAGCTTGGATACCTCAATAGTGGCACTCTAACTTAGTGTATACCATCAGTACCAAGCTGAGGGGAAACTCCTCCCAGTGACTTCTGGCACACGTACATCTAGAGGCCTGCTCTTTATAAGCATGATTAACTAAGGGGCCATCTCTGAACTGATGGGCACCCTCAGCTCTGCCAGATGTGACGGGAGGTGAATGCAGTAGCACCTAATACAATCAGCTCCGCAAGCTGTTTCACCCCTTGTGATTGCTTTTCAGGTTAAAAGGTTGCCTCCATGTCCTCACTGTTATCATTCACTTATGTATTGGGGTTTTTTGTGGCTGGGTTTCTGGTAGCAGGGGGGCTATGGTGGGGGGTTGGTGAACTTTTCTTCAAGAAGTTGCTGGAAGCCTCCCTCACAGCTGGCAGAACCAATGCCAGCCAGCTCCTGGCTGGACCTGCCACTGGCCAAGGCAAAGCCAATCAGGAGAGCTAGAGACATCTCGGTGATTACATGTTTAAGAGGGAAAAAAAAAGTTAAGAAGATAACCATGGCTGCCAGAGAAGAGCCGTGAGAANTGTCGGGGTTTGAGAAGGTTGCCTTAAAGGTGATGCTTCTCACTTTAAGCTTTGATCTTGTTAGAAATAAATTCTTCATATATCCCCACATTGGAGTTTGTTTTGCCTGTGACAGTAAAAGATTTTTAATGGTCCTCATTCCTGCCATAGCAAAAGACTTGTTTTTTTCTTTTCCTCTCTCCCCTGTTTGTATGAGGGGGGCAGGATGAAGTGAGAGAGCAGCTGTTGGTGAGTGTCTGGCATCCAGCCAGGGTCAAACTACCACAACTTATCACAGTACCTCTCTTAGGGTTTATTTCCAAACATGAGGGCGAGTAGACACTGAGCCTCAAGTCTTCTGGGACTGTGTTCTGGACTATCTACTAGAGAGGTAGGTTGTGAAAGAGCTCAGAAATAAAAACGCCAGGAAAACACTGGCAGGTTGCACCATCCATTCCAGTGTCTCCCTTTAGATTAAGACATTTGTCTATTTATATTAAAAAGGAAAACCAAATCTTTGAATGATCAGGACAGATGCCCTGGGTGCAGAGTTAAATGAACATATGCCTTTCCTTCTGATCTGGAGGAAGTCAACACATTATGACCAGAGCCAAGAATCACTGACAGACTGGTGTTTCAAGGGAAAATAATGCTACAGCTACATGTTCTAGGGAATAATTCCTACTGAGACAAATCACATTCTTTCACATCATGTGAACAAGATCCAGACAGATTTTTAGTGGTGGCTGGCAGGGGCTAGAAGCATCCATGGCTTAGTTTCTCCCCACTTTTGTTATCTATATATGCAATAACATGACAATGATACACACACATATCTTGGTCCTCTGAAGAAAAAAGTGTCACGGGTCAGAAAAACACCGAAGACTCATGATTCACTGATTTCTAAAAGGTAAACTCTATGGGCATACCAACTGAGGTACAGGAGAAACAGGAATTACCAGTTTCACATTTCAGCTAGGAAACATAGTGGGGGTGGGGTGTGGTGTCCACAAGAACTGAGACAGACTTCAGTAAGTTATACAGTACAACATGCTTTTTCACTATCTATAAAAAGCTGACTTACTTTTAAAAAAGCAAACAACCTGAATATACATGGTAGCAGTGCTCCTGGGACATCAGCAGGGTTTCGGGTACCCTTGAATGCCACTAGCAAAGCATCATCAATGGAAGACACAAAAGAACCCAAATTCTACAGGCTGGAGGCATGCTTGCCAATATGCTTCACTCTGGTCATAACGGCTACCCAGTGAAACTTGAGTAAGCTCCAATTTTGGTACAGCCACTGCAAACAGCAAATGGTTTCAAACTTGACTTATTCTGGCCTGTTCTCTCTAACACATCCCAGTTCTTTGCTTTCTCCATCACTGGTTCAGTATCTTACTTCCATTCTTTACAACCACCCAGTTGAAAGATACATGCCTCACACTTCATATCCTGGTTTCAGTTTCTTCTCCTTTCTTCTGCAAATCTCATAGCTCGCTCCTCATTCCTGGAAGCCTTGCTTTCTCCCATAATCTTGGCACAGTTCTTGCAATTCAATGCAGCTACTCCCCCTCTCTCACCACCAATCCCCAGTTACTCCATTGTCCCAATACCGATCTGTTTCCCTAAACCTGCATGGACAACTTAAATTCTCTCTTCACACCAGTGAAGGAGCTTTCCCCATTCATCCCTGGCGAGAAGTATGTTTAAGATAGAGAACATCTTTGGGCAAGCCAGTTGTTAAGTCTGATGTAGCAGGGACACTTTGCACTGAATACATGCATGCTCTAGTGTTCCCAGGGCTTATGACTTGGCGGAACAGTATGGCAAAAATTAGATCCCTGACACAGAAGTCAGTTAGGTCTTGCTTCAAAAGTCAGGGCCTCCACACTCCCTGCCACTTTTTTTAAAAAAATAAAACCCATGACCACATACTCTTATATAAACTCTGAGGAAATGTCTTGCTTTTTCTTAAATTCCCCCCTTTATGCCTGAAAAAAATGACCAGTGCAAATATTACAGTCTTAAGAGGTCAAGTTTTTAAGAAGACTGGTAACCAAGAAGAGATCACTGAATTGGGCAGCACATGGGACAAAGCTGAGTTTTATAACATCAGAATACTGCAACCATTTTCTACTTAATTCCATTAAACATTTATATGTTCAAATGATTTAATCAGAATCTCTGCCTCCTGACTGATTTTGGGGAGTGTGATGCATCCTACCTTAAAGTTCTTTAAAATCTCCTGTGTATTTTTGGGTTGTGAGTAAGGCTTAGGTGTCAGCATAGGCACAGCCTTGGAGACACTTTTGCTGGGAGATGTGTGTCCTGTCGAACTACTGGGGTCTAGTTCAGTGGTGGGAACAATGGTTGCTTCAATGGTGGCAGTGAATTTTGGAGCAGGAAGTGACTGTTGCCTTAAATATCTTAGAGGATTTTGGTCTTTCAGTGGGGAATTTGGCTCCACTGAATGGCTTCTTTCCAGAATTTTTGGCATCTGCAGACGCTCAAGGACAGCTTCACTGATAGTAAATCTTTCAATGTACTGCTGGAGGATGCTCTCAGCCTCCTCCTGTGTCTTTGCGTTCTTGTATGCCTCATGAAGCTCCCGCTCTCTTCTCTCTCTGCAAGGGAGACAACACAAAAGATACCATCGCATTAAAATGAACACTGGCAATCACGCCTATTTCCTCTGAGCCATCAATGTCCTTCCCTCCCTCCCACAGTCCTGCAGGCATAGCTGCCCACAGTTACCCATCACTTAAGGAGCATATGGCATTTTGAGACACGCCACTACACTTCAGTAAAATAACGTACTTCTCTTCCACAATTTCTCGGTAGGTTTTGATGCTTTTTCTGCGCTCATTTGTTCCGTCTCCAGACAATAACCTTTCCATTTTCTTTCTCTCAGCTTCCTTTTTTATCAAATCCTGTGAAGCACTCCTTCGACGACTCTTCCACCGAGCCAGGTCCTGCAAGAGAAGGAAGGCACCTGAATGCAGAGCTCCAAATAACTAAAAACTGGCCACAGACAACAATGAACCTAACCAGCCACTTCACAATGCTTGTTCTTGCCGTGAACTAGGCTCCCATCACCTGCAGGCAGTGATGTTTATTTTAATGAGAAAACGAGATTTTCCTATAAAATGAAGATGTTGCCTGGCTGATTTTTCTCCTAGCAGCAGGATTCACTAAGGATTTCACAGTTTCACTGTTTTTTCTCTCTTTCTGGCATAAAATTTGGCCTAAAAGGACAAATCAGGGCACTCATTTTAACTTGGGCCAACATTAGGGAAAAAAAGCCAATTCCCCAGGAAGATTAAGTAGAAAAATTATGTTTGGTGAAGAATTTTAACAATCACATATATGGGAGGCAGTGGTTGGTTGGAAGAATGGATGTCGTTTCACCATGAACTATAACCACACCGATAGTCTGCCTTAGAGAGCTAATTAAGTTCCATACTTCGCCCATGCTATCAGTCAACTACATGCAAGCATGGTTGACCCATGATGTTGGGTTTTTTTCACAGAATAATCCAGTGCAGCATCCAAATTTAAATATTTTTTCGTGGGTATCCTGCAATATTTCGGATCCAAATGTAAGCAAGGCAGGTTAGGGATTGCAGTGGCTCACACTGGGCCAGTGTGAGAGATGACTAAGCAAAAAGCTTATGTATCCATCTATATAGTCATGTCCTTGTTGAAGTAACAATATTAAGCTTTTTTGAATCTGCCTGCCCAAAACTGTGCAGAAGATTAACTGATTCCAGTTCTTTTCCTTTCCTGAAAAAGTAGCCTGACACTAAACCAGTGAGTCACAGAAGATACCTGTTATGGGCCCCTGTCTTGCGTCCTGTTTCAGTTATGAATTCACAAATCCTGGAGGCTACAGAATCAAGATTTTTTCACAGTATAAGTAGTACAGTAAAGAAGTCTCCTAAGTTGTAAAATTTCTTTGCAGCCAGCCAGTAAAAGAACAAGGTTTAAATGTAAAAAATAACAACCTCAGAACTTCTGCAGAGAAAAGGGTATACTGTCATTAACTTACAACATCAGGAGATTAGTATACAGATTGTATTTCATACACTCTAACAAATTCTGGTTTTAATAAAAACTAAATATTCAGTACACATGGACAACTCAAAGGTTGTTTCACTAATTACATGGTTTTCCAAATATTCTAATTGCATTTTTATTGGTAAACAG
Organism: Pitta sordida; assembly: GCA_013390025.1. NCBI lineage: Eukaryota > Metazoa > Chordata > Aves > Passeriformes > Pittidae > Pitta > Pitta sordida. The sequence goes on from WEKX01023587.1 coordinate 153,984, forward strand.
CAGAAGGTACTGCAAGCATAATTTACTTTATTAAAACCAGGAGCAAAACTTGTCACTTTCAATTTAGCTTTAACCCACAAATTATTGATGTTAAACTTAAGGGAATGCTAATTAAAGTATTTCTTCACATGACCCACATATATCAGTGTATAATCCCCTTCATGTAACATAGGCCTTTCATGTTCCTCAGTTACTAATTATTCTCATTGAAGTACCAAAGTGTATCTTTATTCAGCTACTTCCACTACTGCCTATTGTTCGGAAATTACTTTTTCATTAGCAAAATTTGTAACATAAGTACTACTCCTCTTTGTAATTAAAATCCAGACATGTTTATCTTTTCCACTTCTGATGCTTTAGAATAACCATAATTTTAAAAAGCCAGGAAACTGTTAATTGTTGGCAAATTTACAGCACAGGCATATAAAAATAGCAGACTGTGAAAGAGCTGTTGTCTCTATAAAGCCTTCAACATGCCAAGGGCATTCCCAGAACGGCATTTTCAGTACCTCTTCAGAACTTCTAGTTCACTATAGAAGGTGTGGAGGGCCTGGAAAACTTCACCTCAGAGGATTTTCAATTCAACAGCAAAGAGTTCTCAAACTTCTTGAATGCCTTTGGACTCATTCTTACCTCTGCTGGGAAATTATGGCTTCCCACACATACAGACCTATCAGCTGAAGTTCTCCATTGTTTGACTACAAAAAGTTACTTCTAAGCTGTATATATTTTTTTCTTTTTACTTTTCCTTGAATTTTCTATCAAAACCTCTCTGAGGTGTTTCATAGTATCTGCCCTTGTAATGGGAAACTACTGTACTTGAAGCGATGTCTTTTGTTGTGTGTTGTTGTTGTTTTTTTAATTAAAAAGAATGTCCAAAATTCTTCCAAAATTTAAAATCAGTCTTTAGGTATGAACAGAATCAAAACTAAAACTTCTGATATTAACTTACCAGCATTTCATGCCTTTCTGTTCTTCCTAATTTGATGCAGACAATGCCAAATGCCAAGACAGCTTAAAAAACACATTGAGGAAAGAGGGTTTGGAAAGGCCTCAAGTAGGGTGTAACTAACTTGAAAGGTAATTTTTTTGCTTGGACAAGATGGAAAACATTAGCATTTGTTGTATCAATGCAAATTTATTAAAGACAAGTCAAACCTACTTACTCATTGTCCTACTTAGGCTTGTATTTTGTCACTTTAGACATTTATTAATTAGAAAACTTAGAAGTTGTTCAGTATTAGAAAGCAACAGGCACAGGCAGAGGCATCAGAAGACCTTGTATTCTGTCATTTACATAAAATAATCAACTTCTATGCTTTCAGCAGCAGTCCATTGAGAGGGGGAAAAAAAGCACTGCTGATTATTTTAAGCACTAGAC
>WEKX01023587.1:158498-172764 GCA_013390025.1 Pitta sordida
GAATTCAAGTTAGAGTTTACAAAGGAAACTGGACAAACATTTTGGAAGGATTTTAAATGTCAGTTCAATTTACTTTTCCTACTTGAGATTCAAATTTCATTAGATTCTTAGTAAGTACTTAATCTTCAGAAGGGAAAACACAATCCTACATTTTTAAGANTGGGTTTATTAGTTTGTTATTATTACTTGAGTAGTCCCCAACTATTTCTTTGCTTCTAAATGACTGTACTTTGCAAAAAATACCTAATACATACTTTCAGGGAGCTTTCTACATGATACTGCATACTATTCTGCACTACACTCTATATGCATATATGCACCCACAATTAAAATTTCTGAGTGTAACAAATGTCAGTTCTACTCCTTGTGTCAAAAGTAAAGCATCAAGGTGAAGAGTTTAAAAAATGATGTTTAGTACATTATTAAATTAAACCTAACACATAAAGTAATTAATATAAGGTTTTTAAAAGAGAATAAAGGATCAGATAAAGAAGTGTTTTTCTGGTAATTATTCTGAAGATCACAAAAGTTTTTATTTTGCTTCGGGAATTTTTTTCCCTTCCTGGTCATATTTAATTTTTTCCTTCAACAGCCAGATTAAACCAAACTCCCTCTACCTGTAGCTGATTACAGGCAACAGAAATTCAGAAGACAATCAAGACAAAATAATAGAAAAAAAAAGAGGAAAGAATACTTTAAGCAACAGCTGTACATTAGTATTCCTCTTAGTTTTTATGGGCTTTTATATAAAAATAACTTCAATGTAAGCCATATTGCATTCCATTTTTCAGTGCTTTCTGAAAAACTTGCTCAAATACTGCAAAATAATAATGAGGCATCAACTGCATTTTAAATTAGTAGAAAGATGGGAAAGCATGCAGTGTAAGTTGTTTAAAACAGAATCTTGTGAACACAAGACAACTTACTCTGCGTCATCAGACACAGCAGTTCTGGGGCCGAATCTACAAGACCAAATATAAAATTAGATTGTGAATAAATACATTAAGTAGTAAATGCAACTGGACCCATACAATTTGTGCAACTGTCACTTGCACTAGTAAATCTGACCCAAAATAGAACCACACTGTTCAGGGATTAAGTATTCAGCAAACAAGACTTACCTGATCATCTGGAGGTCAAACTATGTAAGAACATCACCCATCCCTCCCTAAATCCATACTAATGCCCTCCCATTATAAAAACCTGCTGAAGTATTCCTAAAATGTGTGTAAAGACAGTGAATGAAAATGGACAATGAACTAACATTTACATTAAGTTCCATACATGCAATAAATGGAGACAAAACTTAGCAGTTGCATTCCAGAGCAGTGCTCAGAATTACTATTACTGAAGCATAGAAAGAGACAAATATTATAGTCAGGAAGCGAGTCACAGGATTTCCTTTTACTTTTCCTTGTTTTTTGGTTTTGTTTTTGTGCCCTCTGCCCCCACTTTGTTTTGGGTGATTGGTTGGGGTTTTTCCCTCGGGGCCAGGGGAGGGGGTGTAGATGAGAAAAGTCACTGGTAATACAGAAGCTAGCGTCAGTCACTAAAGCGATGGTCTTGTTTAGAGCTATGCAAACCATATGTTTATATCTGGGATTTATCATAAAAGAACATCAAGAGAAAAGTCAGCACTGCAACATTTCTAATTATGGAGAAACAGGATAAAAAATGAGCAGTCTATTTTAGCCTCTCCTATTTACCAACTTTTCTTGCAATTCAAAATATATACTGAAATCAAATATTCCTTTCACTTAGCTCCCAACTAAATATGAATAAAAAATCAGAAGAAAGCACATTACACAACTATTATATTTGTTTCTAAAATGTGTATTACTGTCATACAGTGTTTTAGTCTGGACTGAAAACACACCAGGCAATGCACAATCTGAATTCTGAAATGTGCACACTTCAGCGTACAAGCTGCGTGATTCACACCAGAAAGCTCACGTTTGCAGATGTTCATCCTTGGATGACAGTGTTTTCAGTTTTCTTTCCTCATGAACCTCCTGAAGCTTTGATGTTTGACCATGGTGGACTTCATTATGGCCATCTTCACCCACTTGGGCTGCACAAATAATCTCTTCTTGTCCTGTAGGAGGGACATGGCTTTTTTCCTGCCCTCGCTGCTGTTCTTGTGGTGGTTGTATTGCAGATTTTCCAGAGTTATTAATGAAGACTTGTGGACATTTTTCAGGCCTGAGTGAGCCAAAGGCAGCAGTGCAAAGGGATGTATTAAATAACTTTTGAAAAATCACATCTACATAATGAAAAGCCTAACTACAACTTAACAAACACCCCCCCTCTACAAACTCAAAGAGCTGACAGATGACAAACTAAGTTAGGCAGGTGCAGAAAACATAATTTTAATAGCTTCAAATACTTATACCATTCCTCTAAGTAAGAAAAGAAACCTGTCTGGGACACGACATAAAACTGAAGTATCAAGTCCATATTTTAAATCTAAAAATTTAAAGCTATTCAATGTAACATCTTTTCAACACCAAATCACCAAAACACCAAATCAATGAATTCTATGGTAGATAAGAATTTATCTACCATAAATTTTTTTCTTAGCTGAGCCATGTTTTTTTCTTGGCTGAGCCAAGTTTTTTATCCATGTATGTACAGGCTCATTCATATCCTTCTCCTCACGTACTTTGAAGAGGTTGATGAGTAAGCACTTTTCCACGCTTGCTTGCATGTGGCTCAACCATCCAACGATTAACTGTGTTCAAAGGCTTCAATTGCCAACTTCCCCACACAGCCTCAAACATCTGAACACAGGTGCTTTGAAAAACACAGAGCATTATAGGGAGGGACATTGGGATCTCCAGACTTCCTGTTTGGAAGTCACTGGCACCAGTTAAGCCATAGAGAAGCATCTAACCTACTATGCCCAGCATCTCTATTTCTAGCTGGAAGCATTTGTAATGATTACCTCATATTTAACCAGAAAGGTCTGCAAATGTAATTGCCAGGTGTATCTGCTTCCACACACTCTCAGAATTCTGCATCTGGTACAGTTCTGCTCTGAGTCTCTACAGGGTTCTACTAAAAGTGCCAGAAACTCTGTATTGCCTTCTGAGCAGAAAGAATTGCCACAGAACTGATGACAAGCATGGAAGAAACCACTGCTGGGACACCGGCAAATCTTCCAGACCAACTGATGCGGATAAGCAGTCCAAAGGGCCAGCTACAAGGGACAGAGGAAGGCACAACTTTCTTACCTCGCGGTTTTCTTCTCGAGGTCTGTAGTTGTGCCCTGCTTATTCTGATGCTTTGAAAATGGCATGGGAAGGAACTGCTTAACACTGGGAGAAGGCTGTTTTAGAAAAGCTCCAGTTCTTCTGGCCAACATGTCATCTCTTTGTGGGTCTGGAAACTTCATGTTGTTTTCTGTACCATCACTTTGTAGCTGAGGGATTTCAAGCTGTTCTTGGCTCTCTTCTTGTGTGACAGTACTGCTCAGAGAGACAAGTGACACTGTTCCATGATAACGCTCACTTGCACACCAAGCAGCGGCTCAGGCAACGTGAGGTAGTGTCACTCAAAACAAAGTTGACAGTGATGGACAACTAGGCAAACTAGGCATCTTTAGCTACTGCACATGGAGTGAGAACAAGAGGAAATTATGTTGAACACCTCACACTTAGGCGATCTGTTAGAAGCTGGGAATTGCATAAAAATCTATGAGACAAATTAGTCATTTGGAAGCTGGCATAAAAATCTAGACACAGCACCATGGACTGCAAAAGAACCCTCCCCAAAAGATGAAAGACTGTTTTCATGCTGAACAGCAATTAACAACTGAAGTACTTCAATATTATGAAAGAAAACAGACTGTTTTATGTTCATAGGATATACTCGTGTAAGTAGTTTCATAAAACAGAACACATGCCATGATGAATGAGTAAGACACATCTTTAAAGGCAGTGTGAAGAATGGAACAACACTGCTGACTGATTCAAGCTAACACCACACACAAACCAGGCACGAAGCTCAGAGGAGTCTACTTCTTTTCTCTGACCTTTCTCCTTTCTGTGGAGTCTTCAAATCCTTCTCACGAGCTACTGCCTCCTCTTGCTGCTGCTGCAGCAGATGAGAAGCTACTGACAGGGGAGGACAACATATGGGAAAGGACCTAGTGGTACGTCTCTGAAAAGTTCCCATCCTTCTAACCAACATATCATCTCTCTCAATATCTGGTAAATGCCTGTTGCATTCTTCATTTGTGCTATCTTGCTCTTTGGTCCAAATGCATGGGGTTTGTTTCTCAGAGATGATGTCAGAAGACGGTACAGGTGGTGGAGTTCTCCTGCAAGAATCATCTGTACCTGACTTGATTACCTTACTAGGGATCAGAATGAGAGGAGGAGTGAGAACAGAAAAAATTCTCCAGTCAAATGAAAGGTAAGAAGAGGAGTCCTTCAATTCAGTTTGCAACTGTTTTCATAAACACACAAAATTAACTGAATGAATTGCTCACTAAAAGCATTTGTTAAAAAATCTTGCTACAGCCATGGACTAAGTAGTTCAAGAAATGTAAGATCTGTTAATGTGTTAATGACCCAGAGCTGTAATTCTTCTCCAGATAAATGCCAGAAACACAGAGCAGCAATACACCCTCTTCAAAAGGAAGATAATTCCATTAGGTTTAAAAAAAAAAGTTTTCTTGAAAATCAGTAAGGCCAGTAAACTGAATGACAAATTCCTAATGTGCTGAAAGCAGGCAGTGCAGAGCTGCTGGAATTCAAGCAGCAGAAAAAGCACTAATGATAACTCAGACTCTGATATAGCAGTGATTTCACTGTCCATCAGAAATTTTTAAGAAGACCTTTGCACAGTTTTGTTTTCCACAACCCTAAACATGTTAAGGTATTGTGAAGGCATGACATGACTTCTGAACAAAGCCATGCACATAAACAGCACTTAGGCCTATGCTGCAGTTCACTTCCATGCAAATCAGCATCTGGCAAGAATAGGTCTCACTTCCAGCGCAGCAGCACTTCCTAAGCCACACCAAATACCTGGACTCATTGTCTGGCTTAGATACTTCATCGCTGTGTTCAGCAAACCCACGATTGATAACAGTGGCTGAAGGAGAGCTTTCAACACCAGAACGACTCTCCACATAGTCTTTCTTGCTTTCCTCTTCTGTTCCAATTTTGGATAAACCTCTATCAGTAATGAGCTTGTCCCATTTTTGTTGATCAATCTCAGTAACAGGCCCAAAATGCACAGACTTCTGCTTGGGGCTACCAGCCTTTTTGTTTGCTTTGGCTTTGCAGGTAACAAAATCACCATGGGCTACAGCTTTCTCCATGATATCAGTTGGTGGCAGAGTGTCACTTGGACATTTGAAATCTTCTTCACTGGTCATAATGAGGAATAAAAGAATGCCCCCAACATGAGACCCACAGAATAAAACAAATCAAATGCTTCTAAAGTTTTGAAGAGGTTTCATTATGAAATTCAAGAACCCAGGTACAAACAGCTGTGGCATACTGAGGCCCAAACGACAGATAAAATCGAAAGATACTGCAGACCTGTGGGGGGAAACACTGGGAGCACATCTACGGAAGCTCTTCCTAAAGGCTAGAAATGTAGCATGTGGCCCATTCCAAACTCAATTCTTTACCCTAACAAAGCCATAGTTCCCTTATGTGCTCATATAGACCTGGGCCACACACTATATGTGACTGCTTGGCACCAGAAGTCTCATTGGCATGGAGGACCTAGAGGGGCATGAGAGCACTAGCAAGGGCAATTCACTTACTCTAAAGCAAGAGGACTAAATCTCAATTGTAATAAATCACCTAAAAAGTAATGGAGAGACTAATAATATCTTTAGGATGAAAGAATGATTGTGTTTTGATTTCATTAGAGCTAAAATTACATACAGTAACCACGTTGTTACAAGAATGCCACAACAGATGGCCACCGTTAATCGGAAAATGGCATGCACCTCAACAGGAACACTAGGAGTTGTTATCCTTTCCTCCTGGAGTCACAAATCACCTGCCTCTGTTATAGTCCATTTCCATAGGGAAATAGATTATAATAACTGCTTTATACTGGCTCCCTTTGCAGAGGTTTTGTTTACAACAAGAGCACACATACACCATACAATGAGGCTCCTTAAAACCCTGCTGCAGTGAGAAACAGTGCTGGTGTATTTATCCAGCACTGGAGTACAATGCTATGCTGATCTGTCTACTTAGTTCTGAAAAACAGTGCACAAAGAGATGCTGATTCTTAGGTAATACCCCCGAGGTATAATGCCCCAAGTCCTGAAGACAGCTTGGTTAGCAGTATAGTGCTCCTGTATTAGGTGTGCCACTTGGATCTTTGTTGCTGCTCAACTTCAAGCAGTTTCAGAGTATATGGAGCCACAAGAGAAGAGGAACTTTTCTGAGATTGTATTAAGAGTGTGCACCAGGAAAGTGACTGTGAAATTACTATAGTGCTTTATATGGACACATTTTCATTTTGTGATAGATAGCATCCCTGAACAGGTTTTTTGACTCCTCCTGAAAACTGAAATAGGGACTGGTTGTCATCAAGGTATTCTTCAACTTTAAAACTACAGGCACACACAGCAGATTGCATCAAACTGAACATGCTTCCCAGGGTGCAATCCTGTCCACAAGCATAAACCATACCTGGCCTCTCCTGACAGTTTCAATCTTTTCCAGGTCTCTGGATCTGCTTTTGTTATAGAGGCATTCACAAAAATCCCATCATCTTCTAGCTGAGGCAGGGTGCTTTGAGATTTCCATTTAGCCAAATCATCTCTCTCAGTATCGGGCTCTTTCACCTGCTGCTCCTCCTCTAACTCAGTCTTCTCATTTTCCAGAAGTGAGTTCTCTTTGCTTGTCACTATTTGCCTTACTGATGTCATGTGAACCCGTCTTCTTCTAATTTAATGCACATTCCAGTTCAGCAAGAAAAGATATTTTGAGGGAGCAATTATAAATCAGTGTCAAAAGAAGAGGTTCAGAGCACAAGAAGATAAAACTGAATTTATAATCACAGAATATTATGAGTTGGATTTAATTTTAGGAAGTAAACATGGAATGAATAATTTGAAGTTCAAATTTCTCATCTAAGCTACCCCACTTATGCACTACTGAGACCACTTCTTTACATGAACTTCTATTCCTAATTCAAGCAAGAAAAATCTTGATGTTACTGCTGTAATAAGCATTTCTGCAATAAGCTTTCTCTTAAATAGTTACAAATATCTCATTTGCATATCGTTTACACAGTGAATTCAAGTTTTGCTCTCAAATGTTCCCTGCGATTTCTTTGATCTTAGAGTCATGTCAACAGGACTGGAATATTAAAATTTTGTTAGGTGCTCTTCAGATGTCCTGCCAAATTAGCCATCAGAAAATGTTAATATAATCAACTTACTGGCAATCTAATGGCATATTTGGCATTACTGAAAAGAGACACTAAATATTAAGAGAAATTTTCTGACTATATCAGTTATTACAGTCAAGTTTCACTATAATGTGTATATAGTGGTTTTACCTGGAATCACTTCTGTTTGTGCAAATAAAATAAATATCCTTGCTTCCCAATAAAGATCTCCACCTAGCAGGTATTTGAATTGAGCAGCTTCTTAAAGGTCTGTATCACTGAACTGAAGAAAGAAGAGATTTTCTAGGCTAAACCCTTGTAACCCATGCTCTATTTCCCAAAATAATGCCATGTAAGACACATTAGGACCATGTGCAACATAATTCTGTGCAGTACAGCAGGCATATATATTCAGTGCCTTAACTAAAGACTTATCTGGTCCTTGTTTTATGCAGGGTTTTTATGCAGGTTAATAAAAGAGCATGAGATGAAATAAATGCATCCAAAAACATGTACTCACATGTACTCAGTTCAGAAAAAGTACAAAATGTATCTTCTAAGTTTATTCTTATCATGAGCCTGGTAACAAAAGTGTCCTGCCTCTATCTTACTTACACTCAAAGCCGATTTAAACATCTGGTCCTCATACTCTAACAAAAAATTACAGTTTGGTTCACTACGTGATAAAGTATTTGCATTCACTTTACCCTGCAAGGTTTTTTTGTAGCCAAGACAGCTTCAGTCCTAGACAGCAACACACCATGGTGAAATTAAGCATTATAATTTAAAGAATAAGACCATGCATGCACACCTTGCATGTTCCTTTTTTTCCGTCTGCAATGGCTTTTTAACATCTTCCAGTTTATCTTTATCTTTACTTGTATAGGATCCAACTAAAAAGGAGTTGAATGGAACTATGTGTTTGGGTTGATTCATTCTGGCTCTCCGGGTGGCAAAGTCATCCTTTTCTAAATCAGGAACTCTGCTGGTTGCTTCATCTTCTGAACCAGAATCCTTTCCTTGATAATGTGTCATGAAGGGATTGTCCCTGCGAAGGATGATGTCTGGACTGCTTCCGTTGTCTTCACATATCAGCTTTTTACTGACATAGAGCAAAATTAGATAAAGGTCTTGATGCACCAGGGGAGGAGACAGCAGTGCAACACTCATCTCCAGGTCAAAAACCAAGCAGAGTTAATCAAATATGCTCCAGGCTGCTGTTAGATTGGGCAAAGCCTTGCTAGAAACAAAACTTATCATATAGTAGTAACAAATCCATAAGAACTTTACACCAAAAAATCATCATGTTGGACATTCACATATTTTAACCATAACCAGAAGAACCAGTAAGAACTAGTTTTAACATACCAGATGCAGTGGATGTACTACTGTAAATGACAGTATTAATCTTCTTGACTACTTGAAAGTAAGAAAGAGATTTGATGGAAATACCTGATCCCTAGCTGCATCCTGAAATATCAGGTATTTGGCATTTTACTTCTTAGTAGTAGCTCTATTTAAATAAACCCCACCTGAATAATCACTGAGGCTATCAGCCCTAGTATTCTCAACTGCTTTTCTTCTCACACGCATCCATGCTTGACTCTTTTCCTAATTAACCTTTCTTTTCCCCCAGAATAAGCCATTTATGCCAATGCTGACCTATAGTAGTTACAATGGTAGCACCAGTACACTAATGGTACCGGCATGCTGGAAAATATTGCCACCTGCCTCTGTCAGAAACACAACTGCTGTCAGCACAGCCTTGCTGTTACTGAAGATTACGACAATAAAGACCCCTGACAGCTGCTACCCATAAAGATAAAGCTTATTTAACTTGTAATGGTCAAGGCTCACAGGCAAACTGAAAAGACAGATAGTAAGCGCTAGGCAATTCTCACTTTAAAAATCAAAATTGTATGTATTGATATTTTAGGAAGCTGAGCAGGAAGCAGTAGAATGTTACACACAGTACTATACTTACACAAATACCTCCTATGTAGCCCACCTTGCAATGCAAAGCAAAAGAGAGGGGATCACACAGGATTAAACAGACTGGCGTTAAGAAAGCAAATCTAAAGAGCTCAGGGGTTGCTTTGAGTTTCTCTACTATTTTAAATATCAAGAGTGTTAACATTATTTGGGTTTAAAAAACATTTTAAAGATTTTAAATCCCTGCATCTTACTACATACACCACTTACGTTACGTCCCCAGCTGCCTTTCCAAAGTACTGCTCAAGAAAGTTGCTGGAGAAACTTCTGGGGAAGCCATAAACCATGCCTGACAGGCCAGCCTGGCTCAGGCTCAGGTGACTTAAAAAAATGCCTCCCTTTGCCTTGTTATGCTGCAATACACAGGATCTCCTGTTAGTGATGTGGAGAGCAAGGTCTCAAACGGGCTAAAGGTGACTTTTTCCTTAGATCTCTCTGAAGGAGCCAGATTTCATTCAAGGCACCAGACAACACTGGCCAATGGCGCTCCAAATGGAACTCCTGTCCTTCTTCCTCATGACCATCTCCATCCACAGCAGCTTCAGAAACAGCTGGCTCGCCAAATAAAAAATGCTGTACTGTTCAGTCTCATGTCCACCAATATTACTGAAGCTTGAGAGCTTCAAATGTAGCATTTCTGAAAGCAGTGTTTTTGGCAACAAAGAAATATTGAGTTATAATATTCTAGAGGGCAACTATTGTAATGAGGAACTTACAGCTTTTAGCATGGAACCACGCTTCAGTAATCAATTTCTAGGTTGAGAGTATTTTCCATTAATTTACATTTTGTTATTAATGGAATCAGAAATTAGCTGTGACATTGTGAGGTCTCCTGAATCAGCTTATGATGGCCTCTAACATGTTTTATAAGGCCAATTTACCATGAAGATAGCAAAGACTAGATTTAGTTGCAAATTGTTCTTGCGCACACCCTGCCCCAGCCCTTGCAGAACCAACACAGGTTCCTTTCAGAGTGTCAGACTGCAGGCATCTGCACTCCCTGAAGCAAGGTCTTTCACAGCCTTGTGGATCCTTATACATACTGCATTTCAGAACAGTGAAAGGGTTTTGCATGCTTATGCGCTGGCAAGGTAGAAGTCCATATCCCTTTTGCAACAAACATATCATAAATGCTTGCTCACATTTCTCTCTTACATTCTCCTATCCAGCATCTCTTACAACACACTTAATTATCCTCTTTTTAGGGTGTCTCCATGAATTTGATCCTTACTTTTCAAACTCAGAGTAAATAAGAGGCAGATGTAAGCAATAAGCAAGCAAGGAGACTCAGAGATCAGTAAAACAACATGCAATAGAGACAATATACTCCTTTGGAAAGGGGAAATTTCTTTTTGCATGCATTGGTATAGCATCTAGGTCAATGGAGCCCTTTCGTAAAACATGCTACAGCAATGGAGATAAGTACTTAGACTCCAAGCAAAAAGTACATTTGCATACAAGTTCAAATCATTCCTGTTCTGGACACAAAAAGTTCCCCTACTCAGTTTCAGCTTTAGGAAGAATTAGATGCTTTGTAGAAGGCAAAAGTCAGAGTGAGTATTCTCCAGAGGTCAATATGTTGAGATGAAACAGTTTGTAAATAACTCAGAAGAATTGGAAGAAAACTAACAACCTCGGGAGAAAAAAAAAAAAAAAAGAGAGAGGCTAGCAATCTAGAAAGATGAAGGAACAAGAGGGATAAAAGAAAAAAAAAATCAGAATACAGAAGCAAGAGGGTTTGAGAATTGCTCAGTGCCACTAGTACAAGGAAATTTGAACTTCTTGCCAGGAAAAGAGAAAAAATTGAGAGGTTCAAGGAACAGGGACATTAAGAAAGATGATTAAATGCTCCCCTGTATCCTAAAGTGTCACTACTAAATTCTTTCCTTCTCCTTACCCACTATTCTTCCACTTACACATACAAATACTTTTCCTTACAGACCTCTGACCCCAGTGTCTTTTCTGTTGTGTCTTTCTTTAATCTCCAGAAGCAGGCTCCTGCTTCACTACAGTGAAGCTTGGGTTACAATGCCCTGCTCTTTCAACCCTTAGCTGGGACAGAAAACCATCAGCTCCTCCTCTTTCCAGCTGCCAAATTCCACAAGTTGCTTCCACTGAAAGCAAGGAAGAAAAATGACTTGTTATTTCTCCACCCTTCTCCTTCAGCCGTGTCAGGACAACAGACTGTCCAAGGAAAAAAAGACACGATTTCCTGCCGAAGATAAAGATATTTGATCACACATGCTTCTTTCATATACATCAAGTCAGTAGATCAAGCTCAGGGTTGGAAAAGGGGCTCTCAATATGGTGAGCATCCTCCAAATGCAAACAGAGATATTTGTTGTACACTGCCCTGCTAAATACATGCTATTACTACATTTTACTACATATTACTACATCACTACTATTAATTCTACAGCCTTGGGACAGGGAAGAGGATTTGCAAATACCATCAGTTTAAGGATTCCTGATTGAATTAGCACACTAATTGAAACTGAAGGACTAATGTATGCCAGGTACTTCATCTTCATTAGTATCTGGCTTTCTTAAAAGTAATACCCACAACCACACACAAATATTGGTTCAGTACAGCTTGACAACAGTGAGGCAGATCTGAGAAGAAGACATATGACAGCATGTATACTGCGACTGTTTCATCTGCATATGGCACATCTGCATGTGGCTGAAAACAAGCTTTGCTGTACCTATGAATACGTGCCACAATCCAAACCAAAATGGCTTGGACAGAAGGACGTTTGGACACTTACCCTTTAGCCAAACCATTTTGATCCTTTATAAGTGCCTAGTCTTCTGATATGTTGGCTAAAACTCTGCTTTGTAGGTCATGCCCATGAGTAGAAGAGACTTTTCATGAGGATTTGGTATCAGATGACGGAAAGGCATGGGCCGTGAGCCTAGCCATCATTGAGCTCTCAAGTTAAAGAACAGGAAATAACCAAATTGAACTACTTCCAAAAATAAATAACACAGGCAATAAGTGAATAACTAGAAATATTCCATGCCAAAGTCAGCCAAATTATGACTGCTGAACTATGCCTGCATGCTTTAACTGGTACATGTGTTAACAACCACAGTACTTCTATAGTTCCCGCCATTAAAAATAAATGTACCATTTATTAACACAGCTAAAAATATTAACCATCTAAAAAGTGTGGTTCACCATCCCACCAGTAACAAGTAACATACATTTCTGAAACTTTTATCTAAACAAGGCATTTTAAATTTACATTTATATATATTTTTATTAACACAAGAAAGCATTAAGTGGAAGGTGACAAGTAGTGTGTGTAGTAGTTTTCTTGGAGTCCATTTACATCATGCTGTAAGACAATACAATTTCTCAACACAAATGCAGTTAGCATTATACAACTCTCCAATCCAGAGCTGCCACATCACAAGCTTTTTCAGATCAAGGCTTTCACTAGCAACTGTGAGTGCTTAGCAGACTGGATTTTTGTTAGAAGATATGACATCACAGCAGATCAAGGAAGCCCACACTTCAGCAAAACCTAAAGCGTGCACAATTTCCCACACTGTTGGGCTAACCTGCCATAGCGCTGGGCTGCTGACATGACCTTAATGCCAGCTTGTTCAAGTCTTCTTAACTTTCTGATCTCTTCCACGTCTTTCCCCTTGGGTGCTGATGTTTCTTTTGCACTACATGAAGGAGACTGGTCTATGGAGTTTTCTTCACTTTGATTCAAACCTAACTGATTTTTAATGGAGCTTGTCTCAGGAGCCATGGAGCCCACTTTCTCCTTTTCACAGGGTCCCAATGTTTCATTCAGTTCTTCTTCTATAGTTTCAGGGTGGGGCTTACTATTGAATTATACAAAGTAGTTTAATATAGACTGTGCCTAAAACAAATACATTTATAAGCACATTTTGCCGATATCAAGACATCAAAGGATGAATTCTGATGAATAAGCAGGGAAGATAATTATGCTCTTTAATGTGAGTTGCTTCTTAGGCCAAATCAAAAGTTAAGTATCCAGTGACAAAACCAACATGCAGAAACACAAAATCATGGCTATATAAACCTTACCAGTGTATAGAACACAATATACAAATAAATTGATTTTACAAAAAACAAGAAAAAATATTATCTATTTTGATTGAATACATCAAACATTACTTGTAGGCATCATTTGTCAGTGAGTAACCGTCTTGAGAACTGAAACAGATCATTCAAAGCGATTTTTTCCAGTCTTGGGTTTGAGTCAACATCCATTAACCAACATCTTGTCAAATACAAGTTATACATTGCATATGTAAATGACATAAAGACTGGTTTTCCACTCATTTTTTCCCCTATTACCGTCACAAATTGTTACAAACTATTTATCAGCAAGAGATTTAATGCCTTGTGAAAAGAATGGAAATTGGGAAGTGCTAAAATATCATTGCTGAAGAAGGGAGAAGTTGGACAGGCCAGTCTTACCTGAAAGGTCTGTCTCCTAGTGGTGAAGTCGCTGTGCTCCAGCTCTTTCGGTACTCTTCTCGTTCAGCTTTCTTTTTCCGAAGTGGAGCAGGTACATAGAAAGTCTGATTACTCTTGTTTGGGAGGTACTGGTTAAAAGGCACAGCTGATTTAGGTTCACCATGCGAGGTCCGCCTCGCCAACATATCGTCTTTTTTCACATCTGGCATCTTTCTGTGTGGCAGGTCAGTTTCTGAGTCACTTCCTCTCCCTAGCAAGGAAGGAAAAAAACCCCATTCTAATTTTCACTTTCATCCAATTGTTCAAATTTTTAAAAGAATATAAATCAGAGAAGACATCATCAATGAATTACATTTAACTACTTTTACCTGCATTTGTATTTTTAAATCAGTCACTGAAGGTAGTAGCCACAACATCTACACAGACAATAAACACCTCTTT
>WEKX01023588.1:962-11688 GCA_013390025.1 Pitta sordida
AGGTTGGTCAGGCAGGACCTACCTCTCTTAAATCCATGCTGACTAAATTTAATGTCATAGTTATTCTGCAGTTGCTGCATAATTGCCCTGAGGATTATCTGTTCCATAACTATACCCAGGACCGAGGTCAGGCTGACAGGTCTATAATTACCTGGATTGTCTTTCCAGCCCTTCTTGCAGATGGGTGTCACATTAGCCAATTTCCAGTCATCTGGTATGTCACCAGTAAGCCAGGACTGTTGGTAAATTACAGAGAGTGGCTTAGTGAGTTCATCTGCCAGCTCTTTCATCACCCTAGGATGAATCACATCTGGTCCCATGCAAGTCTCTACCTCCTCCTGGATTACAGGGGGATTATACTGTACCCTTACCCCATGCACCAGTTTAGAAGTCCAGTTGTCCTGCAGACAATCTGTCTTACTCTTATGTTTATGTGAATTCCATGCACCTCAATATACTAAATTTTGTGGCAGAAACCTGAAAGTATTTTCATGAATGCTCAAATCAGCGCTGAATAGAAATATCCATGACATTTTAATGTGCTATTTGAGTGCCAACAGCAGCAAAGCAGCCTCCCTGGGCTCAGGAGGACAAATCAACCCAAATGAAAAATGACAGTGACAGAATATGAAGCAGTACAGAGTACTTTCAAACCATATGAAAAAAGAGTGATCATACAGAGCAAAATCTACCAAAGACTGCTAAACTAGAATCAAGTCACAACATTGATTTTTTTCTTCACGTTTACAGGGAAATGCACTTTCAAATTATGCATTGGCATTGATGACAATGTTGTAGTAGTTCTCTGTTAAGAAATCCTGCTTGCCACATGTGATGAATTAAACCAATCCAGTATACAGAATGGATATGAGGTGTCACATTGCATAGGACCCCTGCACGGTGTTATTGGGATCCACTTTTCACATAAGGAGTTCCAAGTGCACATCTACATACAAACAGCAATTATAGATGCACACAGACCACGTGGCCTAATATGTCAGATGATTCATCTCACCATTGTCACCTGAAGCACATACAAAACTTGCACAGAGAGTAAAGACCTTCAGACTATTCCCACATTTTTAAAGTCCTATTCAAGAGACTACAGAGCTCCAGAAACTGTTCTTGAACAAGAAGGGGTAGGTATGTTTTGGTAACTACTGTTAGCACACTAGGATGGCTCTTCTTTTAGAAGATGCTGTTTTTTCCTTATTCATCCAAGCAACCAGACCAAGTTAAGCTCAGTATTCCCACTGAAGAAACATCAACTATTCCCTGATTAACAAGAGGGTTAGGGTGCAAATTAGCTGGCACTAGAGGTAGATGAACTTCACATTTCTGAAATATCAAGGGAAATTTATATTAAAAGTTAGAAATTTCAAATATTAAACTTCTTCATGTGTATAGAGGTGTAGGGAATATTTTCTGAATCTTGTGCTGCTTTGTGCTTACCTACAGTGGAAACTACAAAAACTTTCCTTTGTGCTGGGGAACAAACAAAAAAAATTCAGAGAGAAGCAAAGCTGTGCTGTGAATTCTAGAAATATTTTTATGTTATTCAAAGACATGCATCTTGGAATCCCTAATCAGTGTGTCCCCACAGAAACCTTTCACAGAAGGTAGTAATAAATCATTCAGGCATTCACTCAGTCATTCACTTCATAAATCCCACCAACCGCTATGCATCTAGAGACTGCTATGAATATACACAAGACTGAAAATACAACTGAATTATGTAACAAACAAATCATACAGGAGTTGTCCTGTACAATGATAATAGTCATGCTAAAATTGTTTAAGGAAAAGAACACAATTCAGTATGAATCTAAAGAAAGGAACCCTTGTTATCAAAAAGATTGACAGGACTACAAAACATTATTTTAATATTCCTTTGTGGGTTTTTAGATCTGGCAAGAAACTACAAATAACTCACATAGAAATGGTAACACATTCACATTCTGCTTTATCCTATGCAATCTCCATAGACAGTAGTATATGACTGTTGGTAATATGTGTATGGTTTCAAGGGCAGAAGGGTTCGGAGATAATAGACCTAAATTAGGAAGAACCTTTGCAAATCAAAATATATTTGGAATTTTTGCCATGGAGCACAGCCTGCTGACGTTCCCACTGATAACCTCTCTCTTGAAATAAATCCACAGAGCATAACTTACTTGCAATCAGCAACTGTCTAGTTATGAGTAAATGCAAGGTTTGATAGGACTTCCCTGTTTATTAGAAATCACTTTTCTTGGATATTGCTAATGCAGAATCAATCAAAATTAGGTAGTAGGTTTAATTACTACCTTTGGACTTAAGTTAAATTTTAGCAGGTTTAATTTAATCCCTGGAATTTGAATTTTAAGATCACACACACTTTTCCCTGTACCCAAACAAAACATCAGCAGATTATCACAACATAAGAGTAGCTTCATGCAGTAACTGAAGATAGCTGACGTACACAGAGTTCAGTGACAAGTGTTCATTAGCAGGAAAGCTCATTCAGGACCTATCTGCCTCTTGTTCAGGTGAATATTTCACACACTTGAATTAAATGCTCCACTATATATTGCTGCCCGGACTCACTTACATACATAGATAATAAAAAAATGGCAACATAGTGATGATATTTTTGGGGAAAGGGAAATGTTTACATGACAGATTTTTTAAAAACTTTTTCCCGGGGAAATAGAAAACTATGCCTTGGATCAGCTGAAATTCAAATTTGTTTTGTGTTTGAAGATCACTGTTTGTACACTACTTATAAGTGGAAATCAATACCATAATAACGGCATATTTATTATGAAGATATTCAATAATATTATTCTTCTATGGCTTTAAAATGTACTGTGGAGAAAATCTATTTTCTAAGTAGATGGCCAAAACTATACATCTTCCTTTCACTTTTGAAGAACACATTTTCAGAACCTTGGAGTTTGTCAAAATTAAAATCTTTACTGGAAACCCTTTAAAAAATGTTTGTAAAACATTTGCATTGTGTGGCTTTGGATTACACAACTGTGCAGGTGTGCCCATGAGCAAACAGCTCTCAAGTTTTTTCAAATGAATTGGCATTAATATAACTTCTCACAGTAATATTGGATGCAAAGATTAACTCACCTGACTACTGGTTTTCACCCACTTCATCAATGTATGTGTTTTCCTGTTAGGAATATGTATTTTAAATATGCCAACAACACTACATTCAATTGGGACAACCGGACAAACTGAGCAATAAAAGGAAAATGAGATTTACAGTAGTTGCACCATTTACTTTTATTATGAAACAAAGAGGCATTACCATACTATGTGCTACAAACTCAGATGTTCAGAGATTCCTGGGCATGTCCCCAAGCTGTGCATCTCCATTTAGAAACTGTAGTTTCAATTCTTGTTTGCATGTCGCATGTTTATATAGATTAACATTGCACAGACTGGTATGAATATCTGCTCCTGCTGAGAGTGTGACTACAGTATCAATTAAAAAGGCTGGTTCTGGCAAAAATAACAGAGTAAATCTACAGAAGACTTCATGTTTTATGTCCATTGACCAGAAGTGCAAGAGAGGAAAACGAAAATTCCCTGAATATTTGATCAAACCTCCTATATCTATTGGGGAATGGCTGAACAACTGATAGAAATCAGAGATAAACACATGCCTCTGTATACTAGAAATACGTAACAATAAGGCATCAAAGCAGCACTTACAGCTAGAGAATATCAGAGGACATGAGTGTTCATCCATTGGGAAGTTGTGCAGCTGTAGCTGGCACTCCGCGTTGATGGTAAGCCTATGAAGAAACCAAGTGTCTGTTACTACATTCCAGTATAATGAACAGTCATAGGAGGAGGCAGGGTAACCTTAAGTATCATTCAAGAATGCTTTGACATCCATAAGCAAGGACTGAAAAAGAAGAACTCTATTTGTAGAGTGCTTGTTGGCTATTTAAGCCTGATTCAAAACAAAGATAATTATCTAAAATAATTTTTGACACACCATCAAGAGTTTCTTGATCCCAAGAAATCTGTGCCTGTTTTTCTCTAGACTATTCATCACTGAAGGACTTGGGATGGAAACAACTATTTCTTACAAAAATAACAGGATCTATGGCTCATGTGGTTGTATGTGATACCAGAAAAAATAAAGCATCATAAAGAATCTTATAAGAAATATTCTCCACATATATATACACAGTATGAACTTAAAATTCTTTCAATCACTTTATGTTGTCTACCCAAAACTTAATCAATCTCAGTACGTGATTTAATATTGTACAAACGCAAAAAACAGATCAGCAGAAACATCTTTATCCCTACTTGAAAGCTCGTTTTATATGATATCCCTAACACAAAATACACAGTGAATGGAGCTAACTTTAAAACTCCTAATAAAAATCCTTAACTTTTAGTCTGATAGCTTACAATGTGAACATATTTAACCAGGGAGACTGAATTAAGTGCTAGTTTATAATACAGTGTTTTTCAGGAAACTACATAATTGCCTGCCATAATTTATGCAGCAAGCATGAGTCACATGGTTTTTTTCCTTTTGTAAATTACATAAAAAGCTAAAAAACTGGATGGGGAAAGGTTTGTATCTCAGATTTAGGAAGGCACCAAGAAAACCTGTCACGGTAAAAGTCACGTGTGAGGACTTTATTGTCACTATTGTATTGACACCAGAAGAGGGTTTGCAGAGTTGTAGTAGGAAGGTATTCACAAACAGAAGTGGGCAGGAAAGAGGATGAAAAGACATGGAGCATGACTGAACCTTGTACACGCTCTCCTAAGCCCATACCACCCACCAAGAGCTGACAGTGCCAGGGCATACAGTAGTCACCTCTTCCACATGATACCAATTCTTACATTTACAGTTCACAAGTTATTCTGAGTTGGAAGGGACCCAATGCATCATCTAGTCCAACTCCCAAGCAAACGCCCACCCAGGGATCAGACCCACAAGCGTGGAACCACGGGCACCATGCCATATCCATCCAAGCCTCCCAACATCTAGACCATGTCACTGAGCTCCTCATCGAGCCTTCTCTTAAACACCTCCAGGGATGGTGACTCCACCACCTCCCTGGGCAGACCATTCCAATGAGCGATCACTCTCTCTGTGAAAAACCTCTTCCTAACATTCAGTCTAAACCTCCCCTGGCATAGTTTAAGGCTATGTCCTCTTGTTCTGGTGTTTTCAGCCTGAGAGAAGAGATTCACACCCACCTGACTGCAACCTCCCCTCAGGTAGTTGTAACCAGCAATGAGGTCACCTCTGAATCTCCTCTTCTCCAGGCTGAACAACCCCAGTTCCTGTAGCTGCTCCCCATAGGGCTTGTTCTCCAGTCCTTTCACCATCCTTGTTGCTCTTCTCTGCACCATCTCAAGCAGCTCAACATCTTTCTTAAATTGGGGAGACCAGAACTGCACACAGTACTCAAGATGTGGTCTGACCAGCGCCGAGTATAGGGGAAGAATAACTTCCCTAGTCCTACTGGCCACACTGTTCCTCATACAGGCCAGGATGCCATTGGCCTTCTTAGCCACCTGGACACACTGCTGGCTCATATTAAGTTTTCATTCAATCATTACTCCTAAATCCCTCTCCATTTCACCACTCTCCAGCCACTCATCCCCCAGCCGAGAGCAATGCATGGGGTTGTTATGTCCAAAGTGAAGAACCTGGCAATTAGACTTGTTTAATCTCATATTATTGGAGTCTACCCATCTCTCTATTTAGGTCAGACAAATTGGTTTTGAATTACACAGTGTTAACTATGAAAAATGATAATTCTAACAGCTTTTCTTGTGTAAAACAGTTGACCTGAATTGTTCGAAAGTACTTAAAATTTTCTTCAGAAATTAAAAATGCTCTTTCCAATGTGCCAAGTACATATTACCTCTTTTTTAGATATTTTAGACAAATTTTGTAGTCCATTCAACAAACAATTTCTTTAGTGCTATGTATGTAAGTCCAATTCCTATTAGATAGATACTTAACTTGCCCTGAAATACCCAAACAGGACTTACACAGGGAAAAAACCCAACCAATGAAAAAACAGCTAATGAAAAAGCCCTCAAACCCACCCCCCACCCCCCCAACAACTCAAGAGGGTTTTGTAATTGATACCTTGAAGACAACTGAAATAATCAAAAGCTCCTTACAGGGAAGCAGGTCTAAGAAGGAAAGGGCACTAAAAATATCAGTAGCTTTTACTGCTGTTTATTTAATTTCTTATTGTTTGCTGAAGACTTTCTATTGGATTTCAACTGTTATTGCAAGTCTGATCAGAACATGCAGATCCATTGAGAGAGCTCAATACAAACACTGAAGAAAATGTAGCGTGAAAGGGACGTTTCTGAAACAGTTTGCTGCGTGGGATATGACTAAGGGCAAAACTCCCTTCTGAACAACTCGTCTTTTCTACAAGTAAACATATATTATTATTTCCACAGACTTCTTAAAAGGCATATATATTGTATACTGTATATATAAATGCTCTCTCTCTATATATATATACTGTATATATATATATATATTATTTCTAAGACCATGTAGTTGATTGCATCACAAGACTAGAAATACTTTAACAGCATTTCCTCCAGCAATTCACCCTCGCGATGAGATGACACCAACCATCTTTCAGCATGACTTATTCAAAGAATCAAGTATTGGCATTAGCATGAATCTAGAAATGCTTTATCCAGCCCTGCATATAATTCTGTTATAAAGGGGTTTGACAGGTTTTATGGGACTACATGCGCTCGATTTTATTACAAGCACTAAAAAGCCCAACCTCTACAATTTAGACAGACCTATTTACAATTCTCCAAGCATTAGGAAGAAAACAGCAAGAAGAACAAAGATACTGCTGAAAATTACTATTACTATACCAGAAGTGGGAGAAGCTTTCAGACCTGCACCTTGCCAAGTGCTCACCTGAGAGTGTACAAGATCTTGCCATCATTCCATATGCGGAGAAGCTGGTTTGGGGTGGTGATCCAGTGAGCCTCTGCTGTCTTGGAGTTACGAAATATTGTGTCTGGGATCCAGATCAAGCCAACCATGTTGCTATTCAGAGTCAGTATTTTCATGGTGCTGTTGAAGCGAAGACGGCTATCTGTCCACGTCTGGGCAAAAAATATATCAATTTGATATTCCTGCAAAGAAAACATGATCCACAAATTGAAATCAGTTCCACACTTCCCACTACTATTTCATGTTTGATTAGATCTATTCTGGTGTAGAGAAACAGGATACATTCTGGTCAAAGGAGATATATGTTCTTTTTTTCCTGCACGAGGATTTTTTCATCCCTTGTTTCCCTCCCTTTCTTTCACCTCTAGCTGCTTTATGAAACAGGCCAAACATCTCACTTGCCTGGACCCTGTGCCATAATGGTTTCTGCATGAACATGTTCGTTTCTATTGTCTCTGAAAATTCACAGCTACCAGGTACAATTTGCAGAGACTTCCTTGTCATAAAACAGACTAATAAAAGAGACGTGCAAGATGAACAGGACCAACATACATAAGCTATGTATGGTAAATTTCCCTGATTTTGCCTTTTAGGGTGGAGGTTGTGTAAATACAGTAAATTAATTGCTCTTTTTGCTATCAATTGTTCACCACTATTTTTCAGGCCACACTGCAAGAGAATGGAAAAGCATTTTCATGCTCCTTTAGAGACACCTCATGTACCCTAATGCTAACAGCTAAAATGTTGGTGCTGAATAGGCCAATTCCATAATTTACATGACATTTGTCCTTTCTTTCACTCAGCTTTTACTACTGTGTTTCTGTAGGCAAGCCTCCATAGTAGGTATAAAAGCACAAATTAAATACATATTATTTAATTTAATGTATGTATTAAATAAATGTATGTAATTTTAATAAATTAAAGGGCAACGAGGATGGTGAAGGGACTGGAGGGCAGGCCCTATGAGGAGCGACTACGGGAACTGGGACTGTTCAGTCTGGAGAAGAGGAGGCTCCGAGGGGACCTCANTTTGGAACACTGGAACATCCCTGGCTCCTTACGGCAGCAAGGAGCATGGGAGTCGGGTTTTTTCCCCTTTAACTGCAGCAGCTAGCACTGGCAGTAGTGCTCTGTCTAAGGCTATGAATATCTGCATATGCACATATGTGCCAGCAAGTGCAGGCTGGCAGCCGCAGCTGGAACAGCCAGAACAGGCCCCACATGGGTCCTTGTGTTACAGTTAAAGACTTTGTGACTTGTGGCAGGGTCGGCTGGGGCCGCCCACCATGGCAGTGCAGGACTGCACCAGTCCATCTGAGTAAAGAGTCCACTGAGTAAAGACTGCGGGAAAAACTTCCATGAATATGAGAAGACGTGAATATGACAGTGCAAATAACTGAGGTATGACTGTAATACCCCATGGAAGAAACTGCATTTCAATTTTGTATTTGATTTGTGAATTCCAGACACCAGGGGTTGGGAATGTTGTGTTTCATTTGTTTATGTTCCTCTTTTCAGACTGCTCTATTTTTAAATCCCATGGAAACAGATATTAGATGGTTTCATGCAGTACACTCTCAATATCACAGAGCTGGCTGGATCCCTAACAGGGATGGTGTTTGATGACGTGACACGGAGTGTATGCTCTACAACAGAGGCCAACACAGCGTCGGGGAATAATCCAAAGGAAAACATCTCTTTAGGACCCTTGGGAGATCCATTCTTGGTATATCTGAACAAAGGAGAATTAGGGGTATGCGGAAAGTCTAGTATGTCTTTGACCACTCTGAACTTGTTTTTATTACATTTTTGGTTTTCTACTCTTAAGTTTTAATAAAAAAGTATTGTAATTTTTTTCCTCTATAGATAGTTAGTAGAAGCTACAGTGTGAACTGAGGACAGTGTTTTTGTTAAGAGCCACCCATTTCTCCTACATTATTACATTTTTGGCAGGCTAATGTTATAATACCAGGAAATCTAATTCGCTGGCACTGTAACCCAAGTCCAAAACATACTCTGTACCTCTCATCTCTAGATGGTAAATGATCAAAAGGTGCATAAGTGGTGCTAGTATGTATCCAAATACCAGGTAATAGATCACATCAGAAACTAAAGCCTAGCCACCAAAGGCATTAAAGACCATTTTCTTTCATAGCTTATCTCACTACCACTTACCATTGTATTATTAGCTTTATTTTCTCAGGGAAGATAACAGATTTGAACCTGAAGAGACTATTCGTTAATATCAGTGACATCACACATCTGAAGGACGCAATGAAATGTATACAATGTACCTTTATTATTGAAAAATAACACTCTTAGTTCATCAGGTTTTAGACGGTAGAGCACTTGCCTTGTTTCCTTACAATCAACTCCATTTTAGAAGTCTACTGACAAGTATTTGGCATACTCAGCTTCTGTAGAGAAGAATATGCCAGAGATGCCTATGGGTTTCTCCAAATGCTGAGCAGAATTACTTTTCTTAGCTCACATGTGAGAATCTATATTTATAGAATCATAGGCCATTTGTATACAGCTGGCTAACGACATTACTTTCTTTTCACAGAATGAGTTTTTGTATGATATTTCACATTTGAGTTTATTTTATATAAATGCTTCATTTTGACTAAATTTAGGAGTAACCATAATTCCTTTCTAGTATATCACACATATTGAATGATTTCTAGGATTTAAGATATTCAGGATTTCTACCCTGCTAGAAGAAAAGAAAGACCTGGAGCTCCCTCATACATTGTCCTGAGAAGGTACTGCAGCTAGATTTGAGCAAAGTGGGCTGGAAGAGCCATATGAATGTAACACTGGGGCTTCTACAAACTAAAAAAAAAAAAAAACCAGTAAAAATAAATTCAGATTTACAGTTAATATCTTAATTGTAATTCTCTCCAATAATCCCTTTTAGAAGTTAATATCAGTACATCCTTTCCATTAACTTTGGAATTTCTTCAGTCTCTAACCAAGCAGATAAAGGAGTATGATATCTATATATTCTCTCTACTATGAAGGGACAGAGGTCACCTTCAAAACTCAGTTCTTCATTTCTAATGGTTTTACGCCTGAGCATATTTCAGGAAAATTACCTCTATCTTCACTGACAACAGATACTCCATTCCCAGTGAAGTCAACAGCTTTCATATGCTGCTTTGCACAAAGCTGGTACAGTGACCTCCAACACACAGCATCCAACAAAAAGAAAAAAAAGAAACTGCTGGAAGAAAGGTTTCTATGTTGGTTTTATATACAGGTCAATATCATACAATGTTAGAAAGTAATGCTCTTGAATTGCTAGCTTATACCTCCCATTTTAGATCTTTATGAAATATAATGATTGCATGTAGAGTTCAGACAGGATATCAAGTTTCAGTGATGTCTCAGATGAAGTTACATCCTACAACTCTAACAATATTCTTTAGGTTCTGTTCTACCAGTGTGCCAGAAATGTTGTTAATATCCTTCTGATTCTTTATTTTATTCTTATTTTTTTGGCACTAACCACTGACTACTTTAATGAAAAGAGGAAGAAGTCAAAACAAGTAAAATTTTCAACATGATATCTTCTCAGCAGGAGAAAGGTAAAACTATGTTCTCCATGAGATACTAAGGAGGTGAAGTGGCATACTATAAAGTAAACTGTTCTGTTAATATGTTTTCTTGTCTCAATTTCCTTTAGTGTATACTGTCGTGTCTCCTGTACCACAGTACCGCGATCTTATTCGGGTCCCACGTAGC
>WEKX01023588.1:11808-34030 GCA_013390025.1 Pitta sordida
GCATGGCGTGGGGGTTGATTTGAATATTCATGACTGCTTAATTGAATATTCATGTGTGTCGGGTCACACATGCGCAGTTGTGAAAAGGGGCCTCCTTCATCGCTGAAAAATCATGCCGCTAAGATGTGAAGCTGCAATATGGGGGGCGCAAAGTGAAAGAGGGCTGACTGTATACGTATTTCTGAAATAATATAATATTAAATTTCACTGCTGGGAAATCCAGTATAACTTGAAAACCTTGATAGAAGTATAAATTATTATAATTTTTAACGGATTTTGTTTTGCTTGGCTTTAAAAGTAAGTTCATGAACCATGCTACGTGTTAAATTCCCCACTCTTGGAAACTTCATTGAAATGAAAACTGTTTGAGGATTCCACAATCTGACCAAGTCTGACTATATAAGAATATTTTTAATTATAAAGGAAATAATTTTAAGAAATTGAAAAAGCAGGAATGTGAAGCTAAAATATAAGAATGTTTGCTAGTTGAAGACTCCTAACATACACAAGTGCTCAGCTGAATCTCCAACCACACAACATAGCGCCTTTTAAGAAATTTAAAATTATCAATATTTTTTACTTTTTTAGGAAGAGTCATGCTATTCATCAAAACTGTATCAGTTTATTTGTATTTTGTTTGATCATATGAAAATATACAGCCTCATTTCTGGCAGCTAACGTGTATCTCTGTGTGAAGTGCCTGTTTTCTTTTTACCCTCTGATGATGAATAGTTTACCACCAAAGAATTCGTCATCTCCTCTTTTTTGCAACTTACCCTTAAATGAATGTTTTATCTTATACATTTCATCAGGTAAAAAGACAGTCTGTTCTACCTGCAAGACTTCTGTTTGCAAGAAACAGTGCAACATGAAAATTATAAGTGACATTGCATGACTGAAAACCTCTGTATCACCTTTTTGAGGTTATCGTTGAAAATGGGATTTTAAAATTGGCATCTGGCAATATTCACTTAACTTTCAAAAAACAGATTATGATCCTTTTACCTGTACAGTATGCAAGTAATTGCCTCATGGAGAACATTTCTTAACATTCAAATTTTATAAATTCTTTAATTTTTTTAAGAATAAATTCTTTAAATCTGAAACATTGGCTGAGAAAAATGACCAAATGAGATGAGGAAAATCAGATGGTGTGGTGGTTTGACCCTGGCTGGATGCCAGAGATTCACCCACAGCCACTCTTACTTCATTCCCTGCCTCCCCTCCCCTCCTCATACAAACAGGGGATAGAGGAAAAGGAAAAAAAACCTGAAGGATTTTGCTGCAGCAGGAATGAGGACTTTTAGAATACCTTTTACTGTCACAAGCAAAACAAAACTCCAAAGTGGAGATGAAAAGAATTTATATCTAACAAGATCAGAGCTTAGAGTGAGAAGTATCATCTTAAAGGCAACATTCTACACCATCCCTCCATCTCTTACATCAGATATGACATTCCCCCTTTCCTCCAGGAGGAAAGGGGGAACAGGAGTAGGGGAACACCAGGCAGTTGGTGTTTCTTTGCTACTGCTCAGGGGAGGAGGCCATTCCCCTGCATTCCATGGGGTCCCTCCCATGGGAGACAGTCTTTCATCACCATCTCCAGTGTGAATCCAATCCCAGGGGCAGAAGCTCTTCCGAACACTGCTGCCCATGGGTCACTCTACAGGGTGCAGTCCTCAGTATTGGCTGCTCCAGCATGGTCCCATCACAAAGCACAGATCCTACCAGGTACAGTTCTGCTCCAGCATAGACTCTTTTCTTCACGGGCCACAGGCCTCTCCCAGGATCCTGCTCCAATGTGGGGCTCCAACAGGCTGCAGTCTCCTTCCAGCATCCACCTGCTCCAGCATGGGCTCCCCTATCCACAGGCTACAGGTGGATATATGCATTCCTGTGTTCTTTCCATGGACTGCAGGGGGACAGCCNACTTCATTCCCTGCCTCCCCTCCCCTCCTCATACAAACAGGGGATAGAGGAAAAGGAAAAAAAACCTGAAGGATTTTGCTGCAGCAGGAATGAGGACTTTTAGAATACCTTTTACTGTCACAAGCAAAACAAAACTCCAAAGTGGAGACGAAAAAGAATTTATATCTAACAAGATCAGAGCTTAGAGTGAGAAGTATCATCTTAAAGGCAACATTCTACACCATCCCTCCATCTCTTACATCAGATACGACATTCCCCCTTTCCTCCAGGAGGAAAGGGGGAACAGGAGTAGGGGAACACCAGGCAGTTGGTGTTTCTTTGCTACTGCTCAGGGGAGGAGGCCATTCCCCTGCATTCCATGGGGTCCCTCCCATGGGAGACAGTCTTTCATCACCATCTCCAGTGTGAATCCAATCCCAGGGGCAGAAGCTCTTCCGAACACTGCTGCCCATGGGTCACTCTACAGGGTGCAGTCCTCAGTATTGGCTGCTCCAGCATGGTCCCATCACAAAGCACAGATCCTACCAGGTACAGTTCTGCTCCAGCATAGACTCTTTTCTTCACGGGCCACAGGCCTCTCCCAGGATCCTGCTCCAATGTGGGGCTCCAACAGGCTGCAGTCTCCTTCCAGCATCCACCTGCTCCAGCATGGGCTCCCCTATCCACAGGCTACAGGTGGATATATGCATTCCTGTGTTCTTTCCATGGACTGCAGGGGGACAGCCTGCTTCACCATGGTCATCACCCCAAGCTGCAGGGAGACACTTGGAACACCTCCTCCCCCTCCTTCAGCCCTGGCCTTAGTGGCTGCATTTGCAGTTACAACTTCTCACAGCTCTTCTATGGCAGCTATGTCTTCTTCTTCCTGTTCTTTTTTTCTTCTTAAACATGTTATCACAGAGGTGTCTCTATATCTCCTGATTGGCCTGGCCTTGGCCAGCGGTGGGTCCAGCCAGGAGCTGGCTGGCATTACCTCTGCCAGCTATGAGGTAGGCTTTCAGCAACGTCTCAAAGAAAAGCCTCCCCCACAGCCCCCCCACTACCAAAAAAACAGCCACAGCAAAACCCAATACAATGGTATTTTTCTGTTATATGGTTAGGGGTAGAGCAAGGAGGTAAAGATAATTTTTCTTTCCTACTTTTCATTGATTTATGAATGAGGGACATAACCTAGATTTAGCAACAGTATTACCTAAAAATAACTGCATATAGTCAAGGTTCCAAACACTTGATTTTAGATTTTTTTTTACATGTTCAGATATTCCTAATATGGTTTCATTAGGGCCTTGAAAATAATCAAGTCAGCAGTGAACTACTTGTCCTTCAGCTGTGTAGGAATGATTAATGATTGGGAACACCTTGAAAGCGCCATTGTGTGAGGCAACTCTAATCACAGAATAAAATACATGCTTTTCAACCAAGTTTTTCATTGTTTTCTCAGTTAAAAGAAGAGCTAGCCTGTTGTTGCCAATACATGAAGCTTTTCTCGCATCATGATGTAACATCTTAGATGTTGGTTAATCCTGAAAAATACAATATAATTGGCTGTCACAGTTAGGGAATGGATTTAAATAACTACGGATAATAGGTTCGCATGCCTTTGTTGCTTCTGCTGCAGCCTTCTCCTTTTCTGCATTTTCACAATTCTTTCACAACAGTAAAAACAACAATGTCAAGAGTCTTGACCTTGGAATAAAAAAGCAAGAATTTCTTGCATGATATTTTCCATGTTTCTACTATTGCGTACCAAACAACACATCATCACCTCAAGACCTATTTCCCCACACTGCAAGCCCTTGGACTACTATTGCTATCTTTTCTGATTGATTCATATTTATTTCTCTAACTCTTCCAAAATGTTTTGGGGTTTTTCATTGTAGAGCCTATATCGTGATTGGTGATTGAGTGAGACTGTGTTTGATTAAAGCTGTTACTGGTATTTGTATGAGGCTGGTATTCAATCAGTGAAAATAGTCACATAATGAAAATCCATTTTAGATTATGATAACTCTGTGCTCTCCCACACCCCTTGAACAACATGCCAACACACCAAAACCACTGTTCCCATAAGCTTGGAACTAGTACAATTAACTGTGTAAGGGATAAAATCTCCTTTAGTTCCCAAAAGACTTGATTTTGCCAAAGTGGGAAATTCTTTTTCTAAGTCTAAAACTGTTCTGGAAATAAATATTAAACTGTGCTTTTATATTTCAATCCAAACCATTCAGTATGAAGTATGCTTTAAAAAAATCAATAATGGTAGAATGCCTTATATGTAAACAGGCCATAGAAATATTAAGCATAATGGTTTAAAGGGGGACATGGAATGGGTTCGTTCAGGGAAACAGGAGAAAAAGGGAAGCAAAATCTGAAGGGTAGAAGTCTCCTCCTTACTACATTCAGCCATAAACCACATGTGAACATATACAGAAATGTTCTTTCTTTATACCTTTGCCATGCTTTGATTACAAATACAAAGAGAAGGGTTCTGTTTTAACAGGAAATGTCACAAATATGAAAGCGACACTCATGATTTCTGTTTACTTAGTCTGCAATTTGATGCACTTGAGAACGTTAAAAGATGATAATCTCTTCAGATTTTGATGTTCATTTTCAATAAAAATATACTTTTCCAGGCGATTTCACCAGTGAAAGTTCAATCAACAACTGAATTGCCAAAATTACTCTGCAAAGAGCTGTCTGATTGATTCACCCACCTCTCTAATTGTGTGACAAATGAGTGAAAGAGGAAACACTCCCTGATATATTGGATGAGTGGTTCCTTCTTCCTGAACCAGTATATTCACGTATCTGATACAAAAGCACTGAAACTGTCTGGAGCGCAGTCCACCTTTAGCTTCCCTGATTCATCATATCTGCCCTGGGGCAGAAGGAGAGAATTTTCCTTTGTCCAGTGGAACATCTTCTGAACAGACTTTTGACAGAGATCTCTGAAGATATACAGGCCATGCTCTATTGCTCTATTTTTGATACTGATGTGAATAAACACTTTGACAGCAAATGCTTCATGATGTGTGCTGATTGTTCCCCAGATTGCACAGTGTACAGACTGTAGAATGCCAGGAACCATGGCAATTCCAGGGGAGCCCTAGAAGGCTTAAAATGTTACCTTACTACTTATGCATGACGGCTGCTGGTTGTTTTTGCATCCTGTGTGCAATATGACTTCTAATTTCAAAATTGGTAAAAGCCCCTCCAATACCTCATGGAAATAAATCGAAAGTAATGAAATGAAATTATGAACCCTAAATAATCTCATTTTGTGTAAATAATGCAGAAAAAAACAGATGAAATCTGCTGGGGAAAACCCAGTTACATAAAAAGTGTATTTCATATGCAGTGTATATTCAAAATTCTTGTGGTATAATCAAGATCAACCCAAGCCATCTGTGAGGACAATGATTCTCACAAGAGTCCTGAAAGCTTGATGTGCTCTCAAGCACAGCTTGGGATGAGAGGAATAGAACCATTAGGGCTGCCTGTAACTTTTCCTGAAGTATCTCTACCAGCCTGGAGCTTTGTGTTTTCAGAGGCTGCCCAGAAGCCAAATAGGGAGGATTCACTTCACACTACATACAACATTGAGTTTTGGAGCCTGAGAAACTGCGTATCAGGGATTAACTTCCCATT
This sequence comes from Pitta sordida, assembly GCA_013390025.1. Lineage (NCBI taxonomy): Eukaryota > Metazoa > Chordata > Aves > Passeriformes > Pittidae > Pitta > Pitta sordida. The sequence continues at coordinate 17,389 of WEKX01023588.1, forward strand.
CCCCACCAGTCTGCTTTATTTTCACTCTCCATGCTCCTGCTCGCCCTCCAAATCCTACCCTTATTCTTAGTAGTCTCTTGAGAGTGGAAGACTTCAGGAAACACCTTCTCACTTTTGGGCTTTTTCCTTTTCTTAAATTGAATTTATCTTTCCCATCAGCATTAAAGCTGTACCTTCAAAAGACCCCTGAAAGAAATATATGAAGAATGATTAGGTTTACAGTGATAGTAAAATACATCAGTTTGAAAACTTTCCAAACTGTTCTATGTCTAGAAAGGCTTTAAATAAATAGCTGTCTTGTGAAAATTCCCTTTGATACGTTCAGAATGTATTATGAGCATGATGGTTCCACGGAGGAAATACAATGAAAAAAGCAAAGTCAACATTGTCACCACATATATAAGGGCCGTTAAGGTTAGCAGTGCCAAAATACTACAGCAAGTAGTCCCAATTGTCTCCATATGAATGCTGAATGTTTTGAGTTTAAAAAAAAAAGAAAAAAGGTCGGCAGGAATTTCAGAGCAAGGAGGATGGAAGCTCATTTTCTTCACTACAATAATTTCCTTCTGCCTGCTTCAGGAGATTATTTCATTGATTTTTTGCTATTTTAAAGAGGGAAAGATCTTCACACTAAAAACAAAGCATGTAGTTCTCATGTAGCATTTCCTTTTGTTGAGAAAACATTTGCCTGTCTCATTCAACTTATTTTGGCTCTTTGGAAGCTAGCTTCAGTACCGCTGAATTCCAGATTAATTCTTACACTCTGTTAAAGGAAGAGCTGGAGATTTTTGTTTTGGCCAACCCCCTGACATCCCTTCATATTTTCTCTTCACTCCGCATTGATGGATTCTCTCTTTTGCTTCAATCAGTCATTCCATAATCAGAAACATATCATGAAATTAGAAAGAACGCATTCCAGAAAACCAGCTGTTGATCTATCTTTTTCCCTTTTGCTGGAGGACTCTTCATACTTATTAAATATTGCTGTTTCCCATTTCTTTTTGGACTCTTTTGTTGGTTTCTGTTTCTCTTAAAGCATTCCCAAAGACATCCTCATTGCTATGATCATGCTACAGCCTTTTCTCTTGCAAAAAGGGGCTAGGGTTCATGTTCTGTTGCAGACAGGACCTGACGAAAAGCTCTGCCTTTGATGTGACATAACTATATTCTCTGAAACTGGGCTACTTTATAGAAAGGGATGTCCAAAGCATGAAAGGAAGTTGCAGGTGAAATACATGGCAGCAGGCAGCCTTGATCACTGTTATCTGATGAGCAATGTTACTTGAAATGCTAATCAGAATGCTCACTCCTAAGGAGATGGCTGCCTGAAGGAACAATACTGGTGGGATTGACAAAGTACAGTGCTCACATTTACCAGTAATTTAAGGCTTTACTAAAACAGCAGACAGGATTGGATTTGAGAGAGAGAGAGTTTCCAAATGCATAATTTAAGAAACTAAGGTTTTTAACTTGTGAATTTAGTAAGACAAACACAAGCCTAACAGGACAAAGACAAGCTTAACTCCTGTGGAAATAGTAAAGAAATAAAAATGGATAATCCTTAATCAGAATAAACTAAGAAAGAGAAAATGAAAATTCTGTGAATATATTTTAATCATTATATTTAATATAATAAAGTATATTATCAAGGTCTCTCAAGAATACTTGATACCTGAAAAAAACCCCAAACAAATTATAAAGATACTCAATGGTATTCACACACTGCAACAAAAGATACATTGATTTTATAAGCATAGTTCTTGAGGTGTTACCATATTCAAAGTGGAAGCTAAAATTCCTGATCACAAAAAAGAAATGCATTCTCAAAGACTGCACACAAGAAGACTTTATGTTCATACTCTCTGTATTAAAGAATCTCTGACCAAAGTAGTGGAAGAATATTTTGGAACATCTTTTATGCCAACAGTAAGCTAGAAATGGAGGAGTTATAATGATATTTTTATGTGTACTGTCACTCAGAACAAGAACAGCTGTAAAGGAATGGGAGATAGCGCACTTATGATAAAACAAACACTCATCTGAAGATTGAGGATCAGGTACAGCAATAGTCTCACACAGAACCATGCATGAGGAACAAGATGGTAATGAACATATCTGGAGGGCAGGCCCTATGAGGAGCGACTACAGNGAGCAAAATGTCTGGTTGCAAAATCAGATTGGTGAAAGTCCTGTTCCAGCTGTTCCTCTGCACTGTCATTTTTAAGGTACCTCCTGAGGCCATGTTATATCTTAGTAACCACATGCTACCTTACTACAGTATCCAAATGCCCCAGAAAGTTGCTCTCTTACAACATTGTGATTGAGGGAAGCGTGGGGCGGGGGGGATGTCATAACCTTCTTTGTTTTCCTTAGAAGCCGAGATGTTGAGGGCATTCATGTCTTTCCAGGATGTGGGAAAGTTGTATCTCACCAAGGGTTTAAACCTCATTCTTTGAAACCCTCTCCCATTTCCAAACCATACTGCCAGACATTAATGAACATTTTCAAGGGTCAAAATAAATTAATACATATAAGTCTATAGTTGTGCTTTTTCTCAAAACAAGCACTAACTCATTGATTGCATCCCCACAGCTGAATAAAGGGAGACTATACACATAGCTCAAGCACCACACATTCAGTCATTCATCTTACTTCATTGCCAGCTGACTGCCTTACCCTGTTCCTCCTAAGGTAAATCTGCCACAGAGGGAGCTAAAACTAAGAAATGTAACATGCACCAGTTGGTGCCACTCATGCTGGGGACAAGTATTGGCCCCTGGACATCTCTGATTTAGCAAATAGACGTACCTTGATCAGAAAATCTAAAATTATTACAACAAAAATAGGTTCCAAAAGGGGAGCTTAAAGTGTTGGATGACAGAAGTCAAGGAAATAAATGAAGCAAGAGTGAGTGAGGGAGTTATATCCTGTATCCACAAGATAGGTGTTACTGTCATAAAAAAAAAAAAGTTATGAACAAAAAACTCCAAATGTGCACAAGTAGTAGAAAAAGATCACCTGTAAAAGTCCTCATTTGCATTGAGGGAAACGCAAATGTTTAACTGCTCTAAAAATGAGAATATGACTGCTTTGCCACATAGGCACAGAAAGACACTCTGTAATGAGAGTCTTAGATGTGTGCAAGCCTTGTGCAAGTCTTTCTTCCTCCTGGCTTCCAGAGGAACCAGGGCAGCACTACACCTCTCTGCACTGTAAACTCAGGCAAAACCAGACCCCTCTCTGCTTCTGCACTACTGGGAGCATGCTTTAAGGGGAGGCTGAGACTCTTTATTCAAAATAACACTAAGACTCTGCTGGCTGCCCCAGTAGGCTAAGCCTAGCCTTCCAACATTTCCAAGCTCCGATTCACAGCTTACATCTTCAGAGGAAAACAGAGGAAGCAAATGTCTTCAGGCTTCAACTAGGCTTTGCAAAAGAAGCAATGAGGTATTTCAAGAGGATTAGTACCTGGAGACTTATCCTTGCCTCAGTTTCTTCAGTTCTTGAACATTTTTTTTAATTTTGATTTGTTTTTGTGGGCAATTCCACGGCAATCTCTAGGCCTCATTAACCAAGGGCATACTTCCTACCAAACCTTCTTGCGCTGGGTGGTCTGACACTAAGGATTAGTTCTGTCTCCCTTTAATATCCTTCTTTTCAAGACAAAGCAAGTTCATCAAATTCCAGTTCTTCCTAGATTTCAGTCCATTCATTTTTTATATGAGACCTTTATTAAAAGACCTACTGACATTGGTAATTCTTCATTATCCCTGGTCAGGTAGAAAGGAACAGTGTGGTTAGTNCCTGGGCCCCTTCCGGCTCGGAGTGGCCGGCTAGACTGTGAGAGAACTAGACTGTGTTACCACTCTGGGATGTGCTTTCGGTCTCTGTACGGGTGTTAGATGGTGAGTTGGACTAGATGATCCTTGTGGGTCCCTTCCAACTCATAATATTCTGTGATTCTGTGATTCTGTGAAACAGCAGATGCCTGGTTGCCATTCACTGTGTCATTCAATGACAGCACTTTCCGGAGTCCAAGCTGCACCTATCAGTTCTATATGGGCATATTATACTCACAAACTCCACCACACACAAGTTGAAGAAATTCAAATGCAGCTTACCAGAAATGTTCAGTATTTGACATCATCAGAAAAAAAAATAATGAAAGAAACTAAACAAAAAAATTGTATCTTGCAAAGCTCATTAGGGAAAATGAAATATAGTCCTGTAATGATGTGTAAGACACGCTCACTCCCTAACTCAGCATCTATTCTAGCACTGCATGATTAGTAACTGATACTGTCATATAGTTTTTACACTGCATTAGAAAGAATAAAAATTAATTCTGCTACTACTAGTGAACTGGTTATACTGTCATCAATCAAAAGAGATTCAAACGGGTGTAGCTTATGCGGGAAAAATAGTTTTATCTCCAGTAGTTTCACTTTCTAACTAGAAATTAAAAATGTAATATACATAGGTGATAACACAAACAATTCTGGTATGTTGTACCTAAACCTCCCAGCACCAGGCAGGTAATAAGACATAAGGGCAGCTGTATCTCCAACCCAACTGAGGGAAGTACTCCATTTGTTACTGTGGTAACACTCCCACCTCTGCTCGTTCCATTCCTCCACTGATCCCCTCCCTGTTGCTGTGGTAACCACTTGATATCAGTCCTGCTTCTCTTAGCCCTGCATTCCCCTGCCCCAACTGGACACCCACCCACCCTTCAGCCACAGGCTCAGAGCGCATGCTGACATTGGCACCATGCAGCTGGAAATTTAACGAAGGAGATGCAGGGAAAGCACCAGTTTCTCTCAGAAAGTTGTGGAGATTCTGTTTGTTTTATTTAGATAGATTTATGTAGCGATAAGCATGCTATAGGGGAAAGCCATGAGGTCAACATAATGCTGGTATTCCCCTTTCTGTGGTACATGCACACAGGCTGATCCTTTGCTCAGAAGTGCATGTCACTAGTAATTAGCTTTAAAGCAGTCTTTTTCCTGTTACTTTTTTCCTTCCATGATTTAATGACAGAAACAGTAATATTGACCCAGCTGCATTTCTCTAACTCAGTGTCTCAAGGCTTATTCAGTTTGGATTTCTTTTGTTTCTGAATACTGTTCTTAAATTGGTAGAGGTTTTAGCATTACAGTAATCCCTTGAATATAGCAGGGTACTGCTTCCAGAAAGACGCCATGAAATTTGAATTTCGCAAAGTAGCAACTCATTCATGTAAATGTCATCCGCTCCCTTAGTGCCAGCCTGATGCCCTCCTTGGCTGTGGTGGAAGTGTAGGACCACATTTCCCACCCAGCGTTGCCACGGGGAAGGTGTAGCAGTCAGCTCTTTAAAAAAAGCAACACTGAAAAAGATTACAGGTACTTTAAGCAGAGCTGAAGAGGCAGGTTTTTTTCTGGGTTTTTTTTTCTTTTCACCTCAGAGAGAGGGGGCGGAGGGAGAGGAAAGGTGTGGCAGGCACCTTTGAGAAACCTGTCCTTCAGGTTTATTTGCACACTGTCATTAATTAGCATACCAATAGGCAAAGTCTTCGCAGACTGCATTCAAATAACATAGGAACTAAAATGTTAATAGTGTTTCAAAGACCGTTAGGAGCTGTTCATAGCTGAGGTCTTGGCGGACTCGGTGTCCCTGTATGGTAGGTAGTGAAAATTAAGTACAGTCAACCGTCTCCACTTCATGGTTCCTTGTTTGTGGATTCACCTCTTTGTGTTATAATTTTCCCACAACTGAGGGGGTCCGTTTCACGGGGCATTCGCGACTGCACCTGCGCAAACTGACACTCATAGATATTCAAATTAGGCAGTCATGAATATTCAAATTAGCCATGCAGACCACTTGTGCACTGCTCTGCCCGCGCTGCCTGTCCCACGCTGTGGTACGGTGTTTGTAGCCGATAGCAAGCGCTCTGCCCATGCAACCTGCCTCACTCTGCAGGGAGAGGCTGTGCTATCCCCAGGTTGCTTGCCCCATGCCGCAGCAGGGAATGCAGCAGAGATAGCTCCTGTCCCACCTTGTCAGTCCACAGGGGGAAAAAGGCACCATTGCTTGTAAGTTTTTTTCCTCTTAAGTTCCTGCTCTACTCCGTTTCTCCACTGTGCAGTTAACCAGTGAAAACATTACAGTATATAAACTGTATGTACCTTTCTTGGGTTTTCTTAACATATGTTAACTAAGACAAGTACCCTGGTTAACATGTGAATCTACAAGCTACTGGCTGCTTTGCTGCTGAGACACATCACCATAGTAACACTGCTGCTGAGAGCATGATGGCTGAGCAAGGTCCTGGCAGTTCCTCTCTCCCCAGTTAAAGCTTACAGGGTCTGGGACACCACTAATCCAGTGGGAGCAGGGCAGGGCCAGTGTTGCCAGCGGACAGAGTGCTGCCTCGCAATCGCTGCCTCGACAATGGGGCCAGGCTATTCTGTAGCCAGCCCCAGCCCTTGGAGTGTTCCCAGGGCACCGGCACAAGCTCCAGTGTGGAGTACAGCCTTTGAAACTCCACTTTAAATGTGTGCTGCAGCAGCGCATGTAAAAGTGAGGTGGCAGCTCCAAAGGGAAGGACTGCAGGGCTGTCAGCCTCCCCCCGCCTCCAGGACCAGCACTAGGTCCTGGCGCGTCTGTCAGGGGCTGTGCCNCTGAGGGGGTCCGTTTCACGGGGCATTCGCGACTGCACCTGCGCAAACTGACACTCATAGATATTCAAATTAGGCAGTCATGAATATTCAAATTAGCCATGCAGACCACTTGTGCACTGCTCTGCCCGCGCTGCCTGTCCCACGCTGTGGTACGGTGTTTGTAGCCGATAGCAAGCGCTCTGCCCATGCAACCTGCCTCACTCCGCAGGGAGAGGCTGTGCTATCCCCAGGTTGCTTGCCCCATGCCGCAGCAGCGAATGCAGCAGAGATAGCTCCCGTCCCACCTTGCCAGTCCACAGGGGGAAAAAGGCACCATTGCTTGTAAGTTTTTTTCCTCTTAAGTTCCTGCTCTACTCCGTTTCTCCACTGTGCAGTTAACCAGTGAAAACATTACAGTATATAAACTGTATGTACCTTTCTTGGGTTTTCTTAACATATGTTAACTAAGACAAGTACCCTGGTTAACATGTGAATCTACAAGCTACTGGCTGCTTTGCTGCTGAGACACATCACCATAGTAACACTGCTGCTGAGAGCATGATGGCTGAGCAAGGTCCTGGCAGTTCCTCTCTCCCCAGTTAAAGCTTACAGGGTCTGGGACACCACTAATCCAGTGGGAGCAGGGCAGGGCCAGTGTTGCCAGCGGACAGAGTGCTGCCTCGCAATCGCTGCCTCGACAATGGGGCCAGGCTATTCTGTAGCCAGCCCCAGCCCTTGGAGTGTTCCCAGGGCACCGGCACAAGCTCCAGTGTGGAGTACAGCCTTTGAAACTCCACTTTAAATGTGTGCTGCAGCAGCGCATGTAAAAGTGAGGTGGCAGCTCCAAAGGGAAGGACTGCAGGGCTGTCAGCCTCCCCCCGCCTCCAGGACCAGCACTAGGTCCTGGCGCGTCTGTCAGGGGCTGTGCCAACCTGAGCTTGGTTTCAGTGGCGCTGCATGATCCCTCATGGTCCCATAACGGCCTTGGGCAGCCTGCAGGAGGGGAGGGGAGGAGCCCTCCCTGGTTGTGGACAAAGCGGTGCCACTTGCCCCACACAGTAGATGCTGCATGCAGTGCTCACAAAGAATCCTTCCCAGGGTCCCAAGCACATCTCCCACAGCCCCACGTTTCCCTGCCCAGCCCTCCGCAGCTCTGACTGCTGCCCCGTTTAGAGCTCCTTTCTCCCCTCCACTCCCCTCCCCTCCCCTCACATCCCTTCCTCTCCCCTCACCCACCTCCGCATTCCAGAGGAGATATTTTTACAAACATCTCATGTATTAAAAAAAACCCCAACTCCCAGGTTCCTGGGTTTGAAAAAAAAATAGTATTTTTTTTAATCTGGAGGCGCTCAGCATTGAAACACGTGAGTGGGATGACAGCAGAAGCTTTGTCAGTGCCGGCAAGCTGGCCACGCATATCCTGTGTGAGGGAACACACCAGGGAGAGCTCAGAAGTACATACAGCCCTGCAGTGCCTCCTCCACCTGCTGCAGCTGCAGCAGTGGCAGCAGACAAAGCCCAGGACTCGCTGTGGGGACTTCCTGGGCATGGACAGGGCAGAGAAGACCCCCTTCACTCCCCCAATCTCTCACATTGTGTGAGGAGCTTCCAAGAACGCCCGGCAGCTGCTCTGGAGCTAGGAGAGCAGGTCTGTGGGGGGGAAATTTGAATATTAATGAGCTGTCTATGAATGCGGAGGAAGGGCGAGGGGGGACCAGACCCGTGGTACCGCGATATTCAAGGGCTGACTGTATTTCTAGTTTTTCAAAGAACACGACCGGAAAAGTTAAGAAAGAGAAATAACTTTACTGTAACATTTTGACTCGGGGGCAATGGGAGCAGGGGCAGGGGTCAACTTCCTGGGAAAAAACACCAGCATGTATTGAAGCTGCAAATGGTGAACCACAAAGTAGCAAGGGATTACTGTATTTCTATTTTGCTCTTCTTTTTCCCAATCCCTTTTAAAGAAAGATAGAAATGTTTTGGTCAGAATCTTGCAGCATTGTTTCTGAATTCTGCTAGAAGTTCTCCAGCCTTGAACACTTTCCACTCCAAAGATATATGCTTGGTGAGCATTCCAGCATAAATTTTCTGAACTTTTCTTAACATCTTTAAACTTCCCAGATTATTAAAGCTTGTTTCACCAAAAGAACAGGAGAAATCTTTTATGGTCTATCCCACTGTTGAACTGTAGCAGACAACTAGAAGTCGAGCAAAAAGAAATGTGGAAGTCCAAGGGCTAAGAGTGGTTTCCATTTTTACCTGATATCTCTACACATTCACACTGTTTTCTTCACTTGAGCATCTCCAAACTTGTAGCAGGTGAGAAAAACTCAGCTCTAACTCTACAGCAACTTATGCCAATACAGGAAAAAAAAGACCTCTTTTTCATGTCAATTTTCTACTTCACTGTTCTCTAAAACATATTTCATAATGCACAGCTGGGAAGTGTTTAATGCAACAATTCATAATATACATTTCAATTGCCCATGAAAGAGCAAAATTATTATAGTACTTTCAATACTGAAACCTAGTCCATTGTGAACAACATGAAAGAAGTGGACATGCTTTTTTGTAATGGAAGCCTGTGTGAATCCTTACTTCTTAATTTCCTAGAATAACAGGAAGAATGAAGAAAGGATCCAAAGCACAAATTGTTCTAGGCAGATTCTTCTCATTCTTAAAATGTGAAATAAAAGATGACATGAGAAAGATGGTTGAAATTGTTCTGAAGGAACTAACTGAAAGAAAAATTAAGGAATGCAAGAATTCTTGAAAGCACCTGTTGAACAACTGAATTTTTAATTACGCATTTTTTTTAAAGTGAACGAACATCAGTCCTCATTGATAAATACACACATATGTCAGCTGCCATTAGAGTGAACAAAGCTTAAGGAGCAAGGCTAATGCAGTGCATACCTTTCTCTAAACCCATGAAGGAAGGCACCCATTGCAAACTGGCCAACTGCTGCAACTTTCCTAATTTGAATTTAGTGACCTTCATAATTAAGAGGCATTACCAGTCTAGGAAAATAAGTGACCATATATTAAAGCAGAGAATTTTCTCATCTGAACCCTTCACTTGAGGTTCTTTTCACCTTGTTCTTAATACAATACACAGAATTAGGAATTCACAACAGTAAACATGGGAATTGTTCTACCTGATGTTAACAGTCTTTGTCAATAAGCTGACATTAATTCCACTGCAAGTGACAAAAAAACTTGAAAGCCTACAATTTCTTTTTTCAAATGACTCTCAGGGGACAACTTTGGACAGCTGCCCGTGCTATACTGGTCAATTCTTCTAAAATTAAAAAAAAACCCTGATCATGATTGTGTTTTAAAGAATGAAGACTAAATGTACAATTGATGGCTTTTTCCCAAGCATAACAATCTTTATGTAGATGAGGGTCAGCAAAGGAAATTGGACATTTCTCAAAGTATTTATATACCCCAATCATACTTTAAACAGCTCTAAGAAGTGTAAGTTCAGGAGAACAACTCAGCAAAGCTTTGACCAAATATATTGAGGTTATTCAGACACTTTAAATGCCTAAAGGTACGCTATGGAGTAAGCTCAGCAGAGTTTGCTGCTGGATGGCAGCACATTTTACACCTTGAAGATGTATCATTGTGTTACCAGAAAGATTAGTTTCACTGAGCCAGAAAAATAAGAAAAAATAAAAATCACTGACTGCAAAATACTGCTTCTTGCAAAGCTAGCCAAAGATAGGGAGGGAGAAGAGCAAGTGTTTCTGGACTTCACATTTGACAATTATGGGATAAAAAGGAAAAATAACATGCTAAAGCTTTGTTCTTCTACTTTAGTTCTCCGATTCTGTCTAAGAAGGCTCTCCATTTTCCCAGAGGTATTTAGGGCTTTGTGAAAGTCAGCGCTCCAAAGCATGTCCTCTTCCACCAAATGTATTTTTTTAATTTAGGTGCCCCAGAATTCATAATAGTGAACCTTAGAAATGCTGAAATGGGAATGAATCTCAGAACTTTTCTGGTGTTTGGGTGCCAGCCACATATATGCATTACGTTCCCAGAGACTGATGGTGAATGTCCAAGCCTGGGATTAACGCCACAGCTCTTTAGAACTGTCATTTCAATTTGACCAACATTGCAGTAGATCAGGAAATGCAACCTGAAAAGGGTACATTTATACCATACATTGAAAGTTTCCAGAATTTTTTAGCAGTTAAGTTCTCGTGCAACAAAACCTGAAATAAAAAGCCAGTGAAGTCAGTTGAATAAAACTTGATATTTGATACTGTTCAATTATAATTTTACATAGAAAACTGAAGAAATTAGAAATAAGGCCATAAAACTGGTGTGTCATGAGAATATATTTACATGGATGAGAATTCTGAAGTAGATAACAGAAAACATAATCAAATGGCAAAGGCCTAAAATGATCCAGATGAAAACACAGCAAACAGAAGCCAGTGATGGAACTATAACACATGCTGCCACACACAGCATCTGTGCAAGAACAACAGTCGACCCTCCAATACTATGATACCATGGGTCTTGGTCCTCCCCTGTGAAGCCCTCCATCCGCATAGGATGGCAGCCCATTAATATGCAAATTTGCCTCTCACCCTCACACCGCCCCCAGTGCTCCGGTGCTGTTTCAGCACTGTCCAGCTGTGTATCAGTGTTTGTGTCGGCACTTCCTGCTGCCCGTGGCAACCCACGCTGGGAAAAATCCCTTTTCCGCTCAGCCGGGGACAATGGTGTGGGGAGCTGCCTGCGCTGCTGTCCTGGTTTCTCTCCGGGTCACTAGACCTGGTCTCTCCAAACTTGGGGTAGACATCTACCCCAAGAAAGTTTTAGACACCACATCTAACCTGAGAGTGTGCAAATCTTTCACAACTGCACAAAGCCTCCGCTCTCAGAGAGGCGCCGAGGGGAGCGGGGGGGCCAGCGCTGCCCAGAGCAGAGCAGTGCATCCGTGGTCTGTGCGACACAGTGTGGGGGTCAATTTGAATATTCATGACTGTCTAATTAGAATACTCATGACTGTCAGTTCGTACAGGCACCATCCCAAAACGGGCCTCCTTAATCGCTGAAAAATCACGCCGCGAAGATGTGAAACCGCTATCTAGGGGGTGTGAAGTGGAAGAGGGCTGACCATATGTTAATTACCTGAAGCATCATCTCCATTATTATCAGAGACCCAAGTATGTATTAAATTTATTAATCACAAGCACACATATTTTAACATGTAGTAGCATGTAGTCAACATACAGATGGATAAGGAAGGTTTATAATGAACATTAGGAAATCATGGACAGCTCACAACTCAGCAGGTCTAAATTATATTCCCAGTAGGATAAAAGCCCCAAATCTGGGAGCTAAATAATGTGCACTTTAGAACAACTTGTTAGCAAATACAGTTCTACTACATGATTAAGAGTTTTTATATCAAAATCATTTTAGTATATTGCAGGTAAGGTTCTTAATGTCCCCAGACATTCTGGGATCTGACTTGGATCATTTTCAGTACACTATTTTCAGTACATATACCAAATTTCACTATTTTCAGTACATATACCAAAAGCAGTATCGTTGTCAAGTAAATGACTCAGTCCGCCTTCATAATTATTGTTTTTATTTCAGTCAAAAAAATACATCCATTTCTGAGTATGAAGTTATATTAGCAGGATCATCTTATTTAATATTATAAAAATAAGTTCCTGCAAACTCTTGAAAGAAGTTCTTGTAGCAAGAACACAAAAGTTGCAAGATGGATAGCTCTGTTTTAGAAAACATACCTTTATCAATACTGAAAATTTGCCTAAACTGTGACCAAAAGAAAAGGAAACAACCAAAACCAACCCTAAATCACAGTCTGTACATTCTTGGTAGACATTTCCTAAATGCTTGTAGTTCAATTTCTCAAAGAATATGTCAAAATAGACAATTTTTTCTGTTGACAATAAACAGGACTTTTCTTTTTGCAATCATTGCTCTAAAATGCGGAGGCCTTCACTACAGAGCAAAAGGCAAATATTCTGTCTTTTTCATACACCACATTCTTTCATTTGCATGCACAGTTTCGTCAGATTAGACTTCAGCAGAACCCTGCAAAACTTTATTGCAACACCCCCAACTAGGTGAAAGAGAAAATGAGAAAAAGAACGTGACTAGAATTTTGAGTTATACAATTTCACTGAGATCACTGCATTACAATAGATATTTCAGAGGATGTTCACTCCGCTATTTGCAGTGGAAAATGTCTTGGAGAAATCCCTGCGACTGTGCAAGCAAGTGTTAGTAAATACATGCATATTGCTGTGTTGTTGAGGTAAATACTGACATTTACAGCAAGAGACTGATAAATCCGTTAAATCAAACTGAGTCAAATATGAACCAATTAGCACATGGTTTGGACAAATGTTAGGAAAGAAGAACACAGATAGGATATGAAGAGGTTTCTGAGAAAAATTGTAACAATTTTGGATTTAGACAGACCCAAATTTCTACCAGAAAATGTACATGTAAATTCTTCAGGTTTTACCAAAACAGAACAATAACTTAAGATATTTATAAAGAATTCTCATTTTTACAAAACATATGGAGTCTTCATATTTGATAAAAGCAAGTCGACTCAATGATTCAATTACAAACATTTCAATAAATCCCCCATGATCACTCAAGTTTTCTTCCTTTTTTCTTCTTGAATTCCATAAGCATAAGCTAAACACTTTTTTTTCCTAACTGATATTCATAAAGCAAAATGGACAGAATTTAAATACCCATTTAGAATTTTCATTACATGTTCAGTTTAGAAATCCAAGTTCCATTCTGAATCTATTGTGCTCAGTTCATCTTTTATCAAGGTATTTCTCCATTCTATAAATTCACTGGGCATATCAATGTTCTGTCTCTGGGCTACTGAAGAAATATGCAATATATTTTATTAAGCTGTTTCAAATTTATAGTTCTCAGGTTCTCAAATAGTGGTGCTATTTTTTAATTTTGGAGTTTTTATTTCTGTCCAATTTTAAACATGCTGCAGATCACCATAACCTAAAAGGGAACTAATAAAATTGCAAAATTTATCTCAAGACTGCACTCCAGGGTTGGTTCTCACTGGACATCTTCCTCTTCATTTTACCAGTTGAAGACAAAACAGTTACTATGTCATTTTACACTATAACAGAGTCTGAACCTGAGTATTTGGCAGTGGCACCTCTGCTAGAATCAAGGCCTGGCTCAAGTAAAAGCTAGTGTCGTTCTAGAGGTGTGTACATGAAGAAGGTCTGCACACCTTCAAAACCCACTGAATTCTGCAGGAGTGCAGGACCTTTAGATGCTCTCAAAGTCTGCAGAAACTCAGACTTTGGATTGGTTATTAAATAGTGCAGAGATTGCCAGACCAAGAGTACGATGCTGGTAGAACAGCAGGACCCACTAATGTCGAGGAAGCTGGAAGGTGTGATTATACCAGCACTCTGTGTAGTCATGATCAATGACGGTGACTGGGAGAAGTGTTCTAAGACTGGAGAAACCAAATGCCACTCCTATCAACAAGAAAAGCAAGGAGGAAGAAGAGAACTACAGGCTGGTTAGCCTCACCTCTATCCCTAGTGATGGAGCAGCTAGTCCTGGAATGACTTCCAGGCATAGGAACATCAGGAGTCATCCGCATATATTCAGCAAGGGGAAGTAATTCTTGTCCAGATTGATAAAATCCTCTGATGCCATGACTGGCTTGGTAGATGAAAGGAGAGAATCATGTACCTCAACTTCAGTAAGGCCTTTGGTATTCTCTCATCAAGATTTTCATAGATGAGCTGTTGAAGTTTGGGCTGGATGAGTAGGTGAGTTGAAAAATGGCTGAATTGTTGGGACAGCAGAGTGATGGGAATTAGCGGGACAAAGCTGCCTCTTAAAAAGTGTCAAGAATTTACAATAAAGTATCTATACCTTCCTTTACTTTTTTTATCCTGAATTTTCTGACATCATCAAGTAAGATTTGTATTTTTATCTATTTGCAACAACAGTGCATCTTCCACTACAGAGCTGTTATTTCATTTCTGTCAGACCTCTAAAGGTTAAAGAGCATATCAGAGTGTTGCATTACTCCATGTCAGTGGGAGGCAAAGGCAGGATTGCATTTCATTTGGTTAAACAGTGACTACAACATGATAAACTCTGTCAGTGTGTCCTGCTAATCGCTTCCCTCTCACTCAAATGCTATCACAGAAAAAGGTTTCCGCATTAAAATATTTGATTTCACAGAATCACAGAATATTCTGAGTTGGAAGGGACCCACAAGGATCATCAAGTCCAGCTATTAAACAGCACTACTGCCTCCCTGGTGGGAATTGAAATCCTGGTCTCCCACATGAGAGGAGTACACTCACTACTCAAGTGGATTTTTTCATTAAGATTAACTAAAATCGGTAATATCTATTTGAAACAGTTGTAGTATGGCCCTGCAAACATTCGTTGTAGCATGGCTCTGCAAAACAATCAACTCCCCCTCGGAAAACAAAACAAAACCCAAATAATCCCAAACAATGTATCTTAGTTGTAACATCATCCTGCATAAGCTCATTGTGACTCTTTGCTTCAGGACAGACAGGTGATACAGGCATGTCAACTTAGTGAACTATTTCATGTTTAATCCTGTATTTTTTCCTCTACTTATTGCCAGAAAGGAATTAAAATGTCTGTTCCACTGAGATGCCAGCTTGGAATGAAACAAGAGAGAGCCTAACTACCTTGATTTTCTACATGTACTATATGCATTTTTGATCCAGGCTGACGACACCAGAACGAGAGGGCACAGCCTCAAGCTACGCCAGGGGAGGTTTAATCTTAACGTTAGGAAGCGGTTTTTCACGGAGAGAGTAATTGCATATTGGAATGGGCTGCCCAGGGAGGTGGTGGAGTCGCCATCCCTGGAAGTGTTTAAGAGAAGACTGGACGAGGAGCTTAGTGACATGGTCTAGCTGGGGGGTGAGGGCTGGATGACCCTGGGCCCCTTCCGGCTCGGAGCGGCCTGCTAGACTGTGAGGCATCTAGGTTGGTATTACGCTCTTGGTCACTGTACGGGTATTAGATGGTGAGTTGGACTAGATGATCCTTGTGGGTCCCTTCCAACTCATAANTTACCATATGCATTTTTGATGCAACAAGTACAATAATTCTGAAGTATTACATAATGCTTTCTGACATTAAGATCTTCCTATCAATCAGTATGCTTAGAAAAAATAAATCACTCTAGTAGGCATTAAATACTTATTTAAAGTACAACATACATAACTTAGAATTAAACACAACTAGTTTTTTCCTAGCGAAAAATTTGCCCAATTCTTAAAGCAGTGCCTATATCTTCATTTCCAAAGGCAGTGTTACCTTTGAAACAGCTAATATTTGATACACTTTCCTGACATCCCTTGTAAGGTTTAACCCAAGAATTCACTTCTGTGCAACAAATTACAGGTTCACAGGTTATTCCGAGTTGGAAGGGACCCACAAGGATCATCTAGTCCAACTCCCAAGTGAACGCCTACCCAGGGATCAAACCCACAACCCCAGTGCCATGGGCACCACGCTCCTTTCATCCAAGCCTCCCATCATCTAGGCCATGTCACTGAGTTCCTCATCCAGTCTTTTCTTAAACACCTCCAGGGATGGTGACTCCACCACCTCCCTGGGCAGAGTTGAAAGGGAACCATGTGAAGAATAACTTCCCTATTTTGACTGACCACGCTATTCCTGATGCAGGCCAGGATGCCACTGGGCCTCTTAGCCACCTGGGCACACTGCTGGCTCATATTGAGTTTCCTGTCAATCAGTACTCCCAAATTCCTCTCCCTTTCACCATTCTTCAGCCACTTGTCCCCAAGCCGAGAGCAATGCATGGGATTGTTATGTCCAAAGTGAAGAACCTGGCACTTAGACTTGTTAAATCTCATATTATTGGAGTCTGCCCATTTCTCTAGCCTGTCAAGGTCCCTCTGAAGGGCCCTCCTACCCTC
>WEKX01023590.1:9527-23748 GCA_013390025.1 Pitta sordida
CTCTAAGACCATCAAGTCTAAGTGTCAACCCAGCACTTGCAAGTCCACTACTAAATCATGTACCTAAATGCCACATTTGCATGTCTTTTAAATATTTCCAGGGATGGTGACTCACATATTTTAGAAAAATCCTGACCAGTATCAACAGGTTTCTTCATTGATTTATTAATGTCCAGATGTTTAGGTTAGGTTATTCATGTATTTCAGGACTTTTTTGAATTGAGTCCATAGGAATGAGAATACCAGAAATTAGATGTATGACAAAATGCTATATTTAAAAGAGGTGCAAATATAATGTGGCAAGACAATTTAATTTGTTCAAATCACTACCGTGTGTCCAATTTATTAGGAATGAGTCAATGAGTTTGTTATCTGTTTAGAAAATTTTTATGTATCTAAACTCCTCACTTACATTCTCAAATCCTTGTTTACTTTCCTTGAGAGTCTTTTCTTGCATGGGAGAAGTATGATAAAATCAAACAAATATATGGTCTTAGAGTGACTCCAAAAAAGCAATTTTTCTTCATTTCATTGCTAGCTATTTATGAAATATGCATGAGGCACAAAATTTTCATCTGCAGATGAACAGACATTGCTGATGTTGGTTAAAATCAAAACAAAACAAGAGTAACAAGAATTATTAAAAGTAACAAATGGAAAACTTTCCTTTCTGAATCTTTTCAGTTAAATCTCGGGGGAATACTTAACACAATATGCTCTTTGAGTTGTGATTATTTTGCTTGATTGCTTTTTCTTTTTTTTGTTTTTTTTTTTTTTTTTCCAGATCTTTCTGGACCAGCCACTGGAAATGAAGTTTTAGTGGCATCCTGTGACAAACAGTTGTGTTCGCTGTGTGTTGAAACATTACTTAATTTTCTCCCCACCATGACTGCTTCAGTGGCTTTATAAGTTCAATGGCTTTGGTTACTGACACAAGGAGAGTCGTTCAATCTGTGATAGAAGGTGAGATTCTTGGCTTCCTAATTTGATGAATTTTGTAGAAAAAAATCCCCAAGGATATTTACAATCAAAGCATGGAGATGCATCCTTCCAGGTTTGCCACAATCTCTGGAATTCTTTGTTTGCCAGTATAATTCATGGTTACCTGGCACTGAATGTCAAGTTACGCAAGAAAGCCACTCTTCACTGCAACTTCTGGGCTACATTAGGACACGATCAGGTAAGAAGAAAAGAAGAATCTGATGTTGTATAAACATCTAGGACATGCTGCATTGTGAAATTCTATTGACAATTAAAGTAGTAATAGAGCTTAATGAGACAATATAAAAATTGTAGGACAACTTTTCAGATTTGAGTTTTTAAACTTATTCTGGCAATCTGAGGTTGAAAATATATTTTGCACATTTAATTACGTAATTTGTTTAAGCACTTTTCAGGGTGCCTAGAGTCTTTCATAAGGATGTTTCCTACTTCTGCACAAATTTAATTTCCTGCTACTCGAGAAATTCTAATAAGATTATGATGATGTTAGCCAGAACCTAAACATTTCAGATCCTATTTCTCTGGGAAGATAAAAGAGAAAGATATCTTTTTATAAAAGGAATCAGATAGAACAGAAGGCAACAGCTCTTGTCAACTTTAGCTGTAACCTACAATTTTCCTTTGTCTCCTCTTGCTCATTTCGGTAAGTTTTTCACCCATGGGGTCTGACTCTGAACGTATTCAAAATAGATGCCATGAGAGCCATAGACCACGAAGATTGTGGCTTTGGTGTGATGGTATAAATCTAAGACTATGCCAGTTTCTAAAAAATCCTAGAAACAAGTTGTTTCTGTATTTAGTTATGCAATGTCAGTACTTGTGCCTTGGTCTTTCACTTTGTAAACTTTGAGTAACATAAATTTGCTATGGGGAGATCTTGGAGGATGCAAGTAGACCTCTGTATTCAGGCAAATTTTATGACATTGTTAAAAGTATCTACTGCTACTGTGAAAATCTAAGTATGATATAGCTGTCTCTTTTTATACTGTGATTAAAAATCCCAACAGAACATTATGACTAGTTAGGTCTAATTTTATGCATGAAAGAATATCCAAGATAGGCAATCTGATTGCAAGAGTTATTTTTTTCTGTTCCAAAACCTCAGGTGGTCATATGGGTTAAGACTTGCAGCAGCCTGAGTTTTCAAAAAAAGCCAGTATGAAACATATGCATACTAACAACTGAAGCATGAAAACACCTAGCAGCAGTTAAAGCGCCTGGGGAGGACTGGGAAGCCCCAAAAGCATTTTATTTCTTCTTTGTAATAACTGTCTCCCTCTATATAGAATTCTACTTGCGCATTACAATTAAAAGGCTAAAAAGTTTCTGTATTTACTAAGTTTTAAAATACCAGAAGCAAGTTAACAAAGTCTATGTCCCAATGAACTTATAGAGTATCAGATTTTCTTCACAATTTGTCAAATCCTTCGTATCTTCAATTTACTGAAATAGTTTCCTGCAAATAGAAGGGGCTATTTACTCAAGTGACTGCTGTAGAAGTCCTTAAATTGATTTCCAAAAAGTGCTAGAAGAATGAATTGCACATGATCACTAACTAGTGTAGAACTTGAGAAACTTTTCTTCAGGACAGGGAAAACTTATTTGTAAAGAGGTACTCCCACAATGCTCAGGTGGTGCATCCCCAGGGCCCTGGACACCACATCATCTGGGTCGATGCTGGAGCCAGAAGTGATGATCTTTCTTCCTTTCTTCTCTTTACTCTATGCATGTTTGTAATGGAGTAACTTATATCAATTTCCATGCACAATAAACCTTCACAAGTTTTTATGGACCTTCTAGCTTTTGTTGTTCTTTTTCAACTACAGGCATGAGCACATCTGTGTGTTCCATTTCCCTTCAGAGTGGGATGCCAAAACTATATATTGGGCATCTGCTGTTTCCTCTGTAGGCTACCAAATGGATCAAAATGCTTCTGCCCATGAAAGGAATTAGGACCTGAAAAAACTCCATATTCTGAATAAAATATATCACAGGGAGATCAAGGAATGGCACCATGACCTCATTTTATGTAACAGCAGTTAATTCTCAGCTCTATCAGGAAGTGACACAGCTCTTGGAGAAAGAATCAATGAGAAATTATTTCCAGGTTTAAGGAGGTGTTTGGCTCATTGTTATGACATCTGGCACTGCCACTAGAAACTACAATTCTTGACGTGATTTAACAGGTTTCATTGTAACATGCGTATTAGTAGGCTTCTGCAGAATGATGTCCTGAGATGTACTGGGTTTCTGACCTGGCTTGTGAAATCCACTTCTTGAAAGGCCACATAAGGCAATTGGAAAGCTAGATGTACCTGGAATTATAACACACCTAGGGTCTACACAAGTAATCTACTTCTCTACTCAGTCAGTCTTTGCCTTTATTACTGTACTGATAATTTTAATTTAATTTTAGGCTATATTATTGGAAATACAGTACATGAGAAGTGTGAGGAAGGTCCATTCTTTGTTATTTCATAACTCTCATGCCCTGTCTTACTTGTATAGCAAAATGCTCTTTCTTCCAGATACATTTCTATTTTGAAGTAGATGAAAACTCAGCTCTTGGGATGAAATTAAAAATTAAATAATTTTAATTTAGTTATTTAAATAATTAAATAACTAATTTAATTATTAAAAAATCTCTTAGAAAAAAGGTCTAAATTGGAAAATAGCTTTAACTTCGATTTTATCAACTCAATGTCTCAAATATTTTAACTGAAACTTTTAAAACTAAACATACTGAATAAACTGTTTTACTTTTACAATGAATATTTGTTCTAAAACCATATTTTAAATTTTTTTAATCTAAATAAAATAATATTCCTACTAGTTTATTTTTATTTATCTATTTTTTGTTTGCTTCAGATCTGTAATAACAAAGCTATCATTAAAAGTATTTTGTATCATAGAGTAATGAAATGTTAAGATGTTGGAATGGACCTTAAAGATCATCTAGTCCCTACCCCTGCTATGGGCAGACAGCTCCCCTTAGACCAGTTTGTTCAAGGCATTATCAAATCTGGCTTTTCAGGGTGGGTTCATTTACAATCTCCTTGGGCAACCTGTTCCAGTTTCTCACCACTCTCATAGTACAAAATCTCTTTGTAATTTGCAACCTAAATTTCCCCCATTTAAATCAGTGTCCTTTACTCCTTGTCCAATCACTACACTAACAAAGAGTCCCTCTCTTGCTACCCCTTCAGATATTGGAAGGTTGTCTTGAGGTCTCCAGGCAACCTGATGTTCAGGCTGAAGAGCCCCTACTTTCATTCTGTCTTCAAAGGGACTGTACTCTAGTCCTCTTATCAAATTCATGACTCTCCTCTGAATTTCCACCAGTTCAATCTTGTTAAATTACAAACTGTATCTATCAAATAATTATGAAAGTGTCTGTATTTATATAATTAAAATATTTATTAAAACTGAGGGGGGGAAAAAGCAATAGAAATGTCAAAAATTTTGCAGTTCCCATAAAGATCTAGTGATGAACCAATTGGTAAGCCTCAGGAGAAACTCTTGGAGCGTGGACTGGATAGAAGCATTTTATGTTGGGTTCGGAATTGGTTGGATGGACGAGCTCAAAGAGTGTTGGTGAATGGCGCCACATCCAGCTGGCAGCCAGTCACCAGTGGTGTCCCACAGGGATCAGTGCTTGGCCTGGCACTGTTTAATATCTTTATTGATGATATGAATAAGGAAATTGAGTCCACTGTTAACAAGTTTGCAGATGATACCAAGCTGGGGGCAAAAGTCGAACTACCAGAGGGTAGGAGGGCCCTTCAGAGGGACCTTGACAGGCTAGAGAAATGGGCAGACTCCAATAATAGGAGATTTAACAAGTCTAAGTGCCGGGTTCTTCACTTTGGACATAACAACCCCATGCACCGCTATCGACTGGGGGATGAGTGGCTGGAGAGTGGTGAAATGGAGAGGGATTTNTGGAGCATGGTGCCCATGGTTCCATAACTGTGGGTTCGATCCCTGGGTGTGCGTTCACTTGGAAGTTGGACTAGATGATACTTGTGGGTCCCTTCCAGCTCAGAATAACCTGTGAACCTGTGAATCACACTTAGCTTACTGATACAGGTTTTTCTGTTGAAGCTAAGAAAAGAATCCTTACATTTTAGTGGCAACATTTTTTGAAAGCTTGTCTTTCTCTCTAATGATCTTTCTTGTGTAGGTTTAAGATCCCAGCCATCTAGATTCACCAGTTACCAGTCCTTTGGCTAGACGTCAATAGTTTCTGATCCTTCACTTCCAATATATTTAATTCAGACACGTTAATATTTCTCAGTAAGAACCTAAGTTGTGATGTTTTAAATAAATTTAAATTTTTAATATTTTTCTTTAGTGGTATAGTCCATTTTTACTCTATATTTTTTCAGTATTAGTACATTTGAATTGGTAGCAATGTGTAATATTGAATTCTGTTGCAGTTGTAGACTTTATCATCACACTGAAACAGCAGATTTTCTTCTATCAGAACTGGAAGGATTCCCTGGACAATCAATGTAAATGCCTTATCGCTTTCTGCATTATAGGATTCCATTTATAAACATATCAAGCGCATCTGTCCAGAACAAATCATACACTGCTCACTGTGCAATGAGACAGTTGGAAACTTGGCGTCTTGAACATGAGAATGGGTATTAAGAAACATTGTTTTCAGAATTCTAATTTTAGAATACATTTCTTTTACCATGATATAATAATGCATTGTCATATGTTAGATAATGTCACTATGATGTCAGGGAGACATTTTTAGCTCTCTGATGCATTTTTAATTCTCTTCTTTCCCTCAGGCACCTTCTGACTCCTGCCTTCTAACTTTCTGCCTCCTACTTGCCGTACCTGTGCAGCTATTTTCCCTGGACTGCAACAGCGTTTATCAACTTGTATCAGGCATAACTGTTTCAATCTGATGCCACTTTCTTACCCTGCCGTAACTACAGGACGCAGAGTATAAAATGGACTCGCAACAGAACACAGTCTCTGCTTTCCCTAAGCTCATGCAGTCCCCTGGGCATTTTACTTCTTGAACTTGATGGAGACTCTATTAAGCATTCATTGATGCTTGCATAATTCTGTAGTTTAAGAATCTGATGATTTAGAGCCTTGTATTGGGTTTTCTGTGGCCAGATTTTGGTAGCAGGGGGGACTACAGGGGAGGCTTCTTCGAGAAGCTGCTGGAAGCTTCCTCTGTGTCTGGCAGAGCCAATGCCAGCTGGCTC
The DNA here is from genome assembly GCA_013390025.1 of Pitta sordida. Taxonomy (NCBI): domain Eukaryota; kingdom Metazoa; phylum Chordata; class Aves; order Passeriformes; family Pittidae; genus Pitta; species Pitta sordida. The sequence goes on from WEKX01023590.1 coordinate 15,764, forward strand.
CAGGATGCAGACACCAAGGCCAGTGCAGAAGGAGATGTAGGAGTTTCTCCAGGCGCCAAAGCTGAGGCTTCCCTGCAGCCCATTTTGAAGATGATGACAGAACAGCTGTGCCCCTGGAGGACCTTGAAGACCCATAGGGGTGCAGAGATCCACCTGCAGCCCATGGTGGAGCCCATGCTGGAGGTGGATTTCGTGGGCTTGTGACCTGTGGGGGACCCACGCTGGAGCAGCCTGTCCCTGAAGGACTGCACCCTGTGGAGAAGTGACCCATGTGACAGCAGTGTGTGAAGAACTGCTGCCCATGGGATGGGGCTCACCCTGGAGCAGTACATGAAAGACTGTCTGCCATAGGAGGGACTCCATGGGATGCAGGGGAAGCATCCTCTTTCTGAACAGCAGCAGAAAACAACAACTGACCATAATCTCCATTCCCCATCTCCCTGTGTCACTGTGGGTGCGGAAGAGGTAGAACTTGTGAGGAGGAAGTTAGTGGGAAGATGTCTTTAAGATTTATTTTAGTTCTGATTCTTAAGCACTTATCCTGTTAGTACTAAATTCAATTAATATACCAAATTGGAGTCTGTTTTGCCCATGGTGGTGGTCAGTAAGGGATCTCTTATGGTCCTTATCTCACACAGGTTCACAGGTTATTCTGAGTTGGAAGGGACCCACAGAATCATCCAGTCCAACTCCCAAGCGAATGCCCACCCAGGGATCAGGCTCACAAGCGTGGAACCATGGGAAACATGCTCCATCCATTCAAGCCGCCCACCCCTTCATTTTATTTTTTCTCCTCAGTCTGTTTGCAGGGACAAGTGAGAGAGTGGCTTTAGGGCGTACATTGGCATTCAGCCAGGCTCAAACCAGTCTTTATCAATTATAATGACCTAAAGTTTCAGCAGGAGGAGACCACCTACATTCCAGAGAATGAACAAACTATCCATTAGCAGGGAACTTACAGGGCAAGGTTTATGCATAAAGGTAGCATATTTCACTTCATTTTAATAAAAGCTACTCTTCCTGCTTATGTATTTTTGCCCAATTTTTACCCTCAGAACATATAGAGTTCAGGATCTATGTTTCAAGCCAGATAGGAATCACAAGTTCCAGTCAGGTCCTTGGCATACATTTAGGAAAGTGTTGGTTTTTATAAAAGGGAATAAATTGTAGCATGAATGATTTTTTTCTTAAATACATAGGAGTATTGCTGGAATTTGTTCTGTCTTTACTCCACCTACAGCCCATTCTTCAGGAGTTTGTCATTTGATTAGCATGATCGAGGTGATTAAGGGCTTTATGTTTTACCTTTCCAGTTTTATTGTCATTGTGAACACTGACATGGAGGCAGAAAACATGAAAACAATTCCTGCAACTCAAGTTCAAACTNTGCAATGAGACAGTTGGAAACTTGGCGTCTTGAACATGAGAATGGGTATTAAGAAACATTGTTTTCAGAATTCTAATTTTAGAATACATTTCTTTTACCATGATATAATAATGCATTGTCATATGTTAGATAATGTCACTATGATGTCAGGGAGACATTTTTAGCTCTCTGATGCATTTTTAATTCTCTTCTTTCCCTCAGGCACCTTCTGACTCCTGCCTTCTAACTTTCTGCCTCCTACTTGCCGTACCTGTGCAGCTATTTTCCCTGGACTGCAACAGCATTTATCAACTTGTATCAGGCATAACTGTTTCAATCTGATGCCACTTTCTTACCCTGCCGTAACTACAGGACGCAGAGTATAAAATGGACTCGCAACAGAACACAGTCTCTGCTTTCCCTAAGCTCATGCAGTCCCCTGGGCATTTTACTTCTTGAACTTGATGGAGACTCTATTAAGCATTCATTGATGCTTGCATAATTCTGTAGTTTAAGAATCTGATGATTTAGAGCCTTGTATTGGGTTTTCTGTGGCCAGATTTTGGTAGCAGGGGGGACTACAGGGGAGGCTTCTTCGAGAAGCTGCTGGAAGCTTCCTCTGTGTCTGGCAGAGCCAATGCCAGCTGGCTCCAGGATGCAGACACCAAGGCCAGTGCAGAAGGAGATGTAGGAGTTTCTCCAGGCGCCAAAGCTGAGGCTTCCCTGCAGCCCATTTTGAAGATGATGACAGAACAGCTGTGCCCCTGGAGGACCTTGAAGACCCATAGGGGTGCAGAGATCCACCTGCAGCCCATGGTGGAGCCCATGCTGGAGGTGGATTTCGTGGGCTTGTGACCTGTGGGGGACCCACGCTGGAGCAGCCTGTCCCTGAAGGACTGCACCCTGTGGAGAAGTGACCCATGTGACAGCAGTGTGTGAAGAACTGCTGCCCATGGGATGGGGCTCACCCTGGAGCAGTACATGAAAGACTGTCTGCCATAGGAGGGACTCCATGGGATGCAGGGGAAGCATCCTCTTTCTGAACAGCAGCAGAAAACAACAACTGACCATAATCTCCATTCCCCATCTCCCTGTGTCACTGTGGGTGCGGAAGAGGTAGAACTTGTGAGGAGGAAGTTAGTGGGAAGATGTCTTTAAGATTTATTTTAGTTCTGATTCTTAAGCACTTATCCTGTTAGTACTAAATTCAATTANGGCTCACCCTGGAGCAGTACATGAAAGACTGTCTGCCATAGGAGGGACTCCATGGGATGCAGGGGAAGCATCCTCTTTCTGAACAGCAGCAGAAAACAACAACTGACCATAATCTCCATTCCCCATCTCCCTGTGTCACTGTGGGTGCGGAAGAGGTAGAACTTGTGAGGAGGAAGTTAGTGGGAAGATGTCTTTAAGATTTATTTTAGTTCTGATTCTTAAGCACTTATCCTGTTAGTACTAAATTCAATTAATATACCAAATTGGAGTCTGTTTTGCCCATGGTGGTGGTCAGTAAGGGATCTCTTATGGTCCTTATCTCACACAGGTTCACAGGTTATTCTGAGTTGGAAGGGACCCACAGAATCATCCAGTCCAACTCCCAAGCGAATGCCCACCCAGGGATCAGGCTCACAAGTGTGGAACCATGGGCAACATGCTCCATCCATTCAAGCTGCCCACCCCTTCATTTTATTTTTTCTCCTCAGTCTGTTTGCAGGGACAAGTGAGAGAGTGGCTTTAGGGCGTACATTGGCATTCAGCCAGGCTCAAACCAGTCTTTATCAATTATAATGACCTAAAGTTTCAGCAGGAGGAGACCACCTACATTCCAGAGAATGAACAAACTATCCATTAGCAGGGAACTTACAGGGCAAGGTTTATGCATAAAGGTAGCATATTTCACTTCATTTTAATAAAAGCTACTCTTCCTGCTTATGTATTTTTGCCCAATTTTTACCCTCAGAACATATAGAGTTCAGGATCTATGTTTCAAGCCAGATGGGAATCACAAGTTCCAGTCAGGTCCTTGGCATACATTTAGGAAAGTGTTGGTTTTTATAAAAGGGAATAAATTGTAGCATGAATGAATTTTTTCTTAAATACATAGGAGTATTGCTGGAATTTGTTCTGTCTTTACTCCACCTACAGCCCATTCTTCAGGAGTTTGTCATTTGATTAGCATGATCGAGGTGATTAAGGGCTTTATGTTTTACCTTTCCAGTTTTATTGTCATTGTGAACACTGACATGGAGGCAGAAAACATGAAAACAATTCCTGCAACTCAAGTTCAAACTTCTATCAATACCACGAGGCAGAAAAAACATGACAGTGAGATTGAGTATTTCTGAGTCTTTTCAGGCTCTCTTTCAGTTCTTCCTAGAAACATGGGTATTTTCACAGGTCAAATGAAGGAAGCCAGATTTCTCTGGCTTTGCTCGTTCAGTATCCAGTTCTCTATGAAGAAAGAGATTGTTGAAGAAAGCTATGATGTGTCAATACGGAGCAAAATTACACTGAACTTAAAGGTGAATGTGCACAAAACATGCATCTCCTTTTTCTATTGTATCATTTGTGACTGTGGGAGCTGGGGTTGTTCAGCCTGGAGAAAAGGAGGATCAGAGGTGATCTCATTGCTGTTTACAACTACCTGAAGGGAGGTTGCAGTCAGGTGGATGTAAATCTCTCCTCTCAGGCTGCCAGCACCAGAACCAGAAGACATGGCCTCAAGCTGTGCCATGGGAGATTTAGGCTGGATGTCAGGAAGAGCTTTTTCACAGAGAGAGTGATTCCTCGGTGGAATGTTCTGCCCAGGGAGGTGGTGGTGTCATCATCCCTGGAGGTGTTAAAGAAAAGACTGGATGTGTAACTCAGTGACATGGTCTAGATAATGGGATGATGGGACAGGGAATTAGGTTATGTCCACGGCTCTGAGGTTGTGGGTTCAATCCCTATATGGGCATTAGCTTGGGAGTTGGACTTAAGGATCCTGTAGCCATGGAAACAGTAACACACAAACACACACACACATGGACACAGGCAGTCTCCACCTGCACTCTGCAGGTTCTTCCTGGAAAGGCACTGGTGGAGACAAATGCTTGAGAGCACCTCACACCGGGACACCCAGCTCTTGGCATGGGTGGAGCCACGGGAGTACACACCATGTATTATAAACCTTCCCTGCCATGTAACCTCTGTAACACTCATAAGGGAGCAAACTGCGGCTGTCCTCAGTGAGCTAGAAGTGTCACCCCCCACTGCACCACGGGTGCACGCTCCACAAATAGCCAATTAATATTCACTGAGAAATATTCTGCGAATCTGTGAAGATGCAAATCAGTAGGCATGAATATGCAAGGTATTACTGTATTCCAGTCCTGGTCCTTGGATTTCTCTATCCAAGTCAAATATGTCTTCATTAATTTTGTGAAAGATGAGAGATAATTGTCAAATGGGAAAAGATGGATATAAATATGTAGATATGTGTATATAAAGGCCTATAATTACATTATCAGCCAAGAGTTTCCACAAACAATGATTCTGCAAAGTACCAGGAACTTTAAAATTTAAATTCTAAAGGGACATATTACTATTAGTCTTCTGATGAACTGGAGAAGAAATATATGTTTATCAATGCTGACAGTAATTATCCAGTAAAAGGAAATGATAACCTTTGTCATGTCAATCTGCTTAAACTTAAAATGTACAGTTTCTGAGGCACTGCCAACTAGTAAGAACTCTTCTGGAATTCAGTGACAGTGTGCTGACAAGCTCCAAATCTTTGGACTTGGGCGACTTAGAACCTTGTACTAATTATCTTTTGGATATATAACAGTCTCCTAGAACTGGCGTGTTTGCAGAAAGAGAAGTGAGAATGAGAAAAGATACCTTAATGAAACATATGGTGCTATGGTCTTTGGTGCTCTGAACTGGGAATGTATCATAGATATTGCTGATGACAGAGAATCACTTCTGCCTTCAACCTTCGTGAGGTGCCATATGTTTGATTGACTGAGTAGGTTGTCTCTAGGTGTGCTAGCTCAGACTACTTACAGAGATGACAGAAAACAGAGTGATGTTACTTGGTACAGAAGATTCTATCACCAAACTGAGTATGAATGGAGACTGGTATTACATGAATCATTCTTAATACAGCAAATAATAGCAGGAGCAAAAAATGAACCCAATGTGTTTCCCAGCAGTCAGTTGGCAGCATGATAGGAAAATGTTGTAAATATTTACAGTTATAGACTTTGGCACCAAAAGTACGGTAAGTATTGCTAGCAATACTCAATTTGGCAGGTCAGGCAGTTGCAGTTATTAATCTGGAAATATTGACAAAAATGATAAAAGAAAAACGTGTCAATGAAAAACTTGAAAGTTTGGTATGATGTCTAATATTCTAAAGTTTTTAGTCTTGGTTTCACTTTTTAATCAATTTCATTCTTCACAAAAACAACAGATTTTTTTTAGGTTTGAAATATTAAACTTCCAGGTTTTTCAAAGAAAATATTAAACTTGGGTTAAAAAATTATTTAAATATCCAGAAACTCTTTTGGAAATAAATACGGTGACTGATGCTACACTTAATAATTTGTATGAAAAAAAAATCTGATTAAAAATTATCCACTAAATTAAACCACAAGTCTTTAAGAAATTTATTTCCTAAGAATGTTCCTTGTATTTTTCCCCCATTGCTATTTCTTCTACCTTGTTTTCTAGAAAAGAGTAATTCTTAGGAGAGATATTATGTGTTGATTGAATTATAAAAATAAACATTAGAAATCTGGGGGGTGATACATTTTCCTTTTCAGAGCCCACTATGAAAAATATTACAGTGTTATTTGGTAATAACAATATTACCAAAGAATTTATGAATTTAATGAATGAATTTAGTATTGCATTGTCTTGAACATCTTGAACTATAAATTGCCCAGGTGCAAATAATTTTTCATTATTCTATTCCTTGAATTATCTTAGATCATCTAGTAAAAATGTAGATAATAGTGAAATCAGTAACTCATAGTGTTACATATATATCACTGAGGATATGGACATTTCTAGTGTCTACACTTTGCATGTAGAAGGTTTATAATGCAATTTGAGACAGAAATATTTCACAGAATTGTAGAATAGTTTTGGTTGGATGGCACCTCCAAAGGTCATCTCCGTCAACCACCTGCAATGAGCAGGGACACCTTTAACTAGATTACCCAGAGCCCATCCAACCAGATCTTGAATGTTTCCAAGGATGGGAAATCTGCCACATTTCTGGGCAACCACTTGTTGTTTTACCACTCCCATTTTAAAGAACTTCTTCCTTAAATCTAATCTGAATTCATTCTCATTCAGTTTAAAATCATTACCTCTTGTCTTATGGCAACAGACCCAGCTAAAAAGTTTGTCCCCATCTGTAAGAGTCGGCCAAAGAAGAATAATATTGGCTCAACACTGTTATCAGGGACTTGGACAATATAAGGTATCCCGAAAAGCTCAAGCTACAGGAATTTGCAGTGGCCTACCTGCCAGGTTGCTGCTCGTTAGACTGTGACTGGAGTATGGTTCCTATGGAAACCGAGGCGTAGGTACCCCAGAACAATGAGGCGTGTGGTGCCCAGGTGCTGCACCCTTCTCTGATATGGGGGGATGGAACACCACATTCTGTACTTATTCTCTGAAATCAAGGAACTGTACAAACTGCTGTCCAGAAAAGATGAATTTGTTACAAAACACACCTCCTGGCAAAAGGCCACTCGTTTCTGGCCTTAACCTCGCCTTGGACACAGCTTACATGGCAGGGAAAGGCAGAGCTTGGCAAAAGGATCCATGGGACAAATGATGGGGGGCAAAGTGTATAAAAGATTACCTTTAACAACAGAACTTTGGAAACTTCTCCTGCCCTGATTGATGACAGATCTGTGAATCACACAGAATCACACACAGAATATTCTGAGTTGGAAGGAACCCACAAAGATCATCAAGTCTAACTCTTAAATGGCACCACGGCCTCCCTGGCGGGAATCAAACTCCCGGTCTCCTGCATGAAAGGTGCAGACACTCACCACTGTACTAAAGTGGATTTTTTTTCACCTTTGAGGATTTCGTCGTGGTGGTAGCTATAACCTCTTCACAGATTTCACAGAATACTATGAGTTGGAGGGGACCCGCAAGGATCATCTAGTCCAACTCACCATCTAACTCCTGTACAGAGACCGAACGCACATCCCAGAGTGGTGAACATAAACCTAGTTCCCTCACAGGCTAACAGGCCACTCTGATCCAGAAGGGACCCACAGGATCATCCAGCCCTACACCCCCCAGCTAGACCATATCACTAAGCTCCTCATCCAGTCTTCTCTTAAACACCTCCAGGGACGGTGACTCCACCACCTCCCTGGGCAGCCCATTCCAATGTGCAACCGCTCTCTCTATGAAAACCCGCTTCCTAACGTTAAGTTTAAACCTCCCCTGGCATAACTTGAGGCCGTGCCCTCTCGTTCTGGTGTCATCAGCCTGACAGAAGAGGTCCACACCCACCTGGGGGCAACCTCCCCTCAGGTAGTTGTAAACAGCAATGAGGTCACCCCTGAGCCTCCTCTTCTCCAGGCTGAACAACCCCAGTTCC